>PVKC010050170.1:0-10613 GCA_004027635.1 Crocidura indochinensis
ACAGGCAGGCTCTGGGGAGGGACTGTCATGGCCTCTTTGTTTGAACACTTCAGGGAGTTCTCAGAGTCCCCAGGAAAGTGGGTGCAGATTTCAACGAAGGATGGAAACACATTCAGTTGTGGTGCTGGATCGTAATTCTGTGTCTGTTTATTGAATGCTACAGGACTGTATTTGAACATGAATTTTATGTGTGAGAGACTCCCTATACCTGCTTTTCTGCAAGGTTAAAATAATTGTACTTTCTTGTTAGCAACAATCTTATCAGTACAACTGTTGATCTATAAGTTTCTTCACAACAGATAATTTACAGACCTTTAGTGTGTTTTACAAATCCTCTGAATGATAAGTTCCAATGAAAAGACAGAGGGGAGTTGAGCCAGAAGCTTCTCTGGTATAAAGGGCCAACTTTAACCTCTGAAAGATTTTTTATTTCTAGGTTGGACCTTGGGTGTCAATTCTGATATAAATCAAAAGATTAGCAATTCTACCAGGTGTTCCTACAAAGGAACACCTTTGTAGGTGTTCCTACATATTTGAGCATAATATCTTTTAAAAGACTAACTCAACATTGAAAATTATAAAGTTATTTTTATGTTTCTCTTGATGATGATTTTCCTAGGTAAAATGATATTTAATCAAGGCCATATTTGTATCTACTAATCTTGTCAACTGTAAGTAAATGTTCAACTATATGCATAGCACAGCAGCAGGGAGATTCTTATTAGGCCAAATATATGTTTGCAAACTATTGCTTGAAACTATTACTAAGCTTGATAAATACCATCCTTACATTTCAAGGAAGCAACCTCTCTTTGAGGTCTTTTCTCAGTCATCTGTGGTGGGGGAGCCCAGTGGACTCTGATTTTAACATTCCTTAAATTATGACAGAAGGAGGGCACCACATGTGATGCTGGGAATCAAACCTGGGTCAGCTATGCGCAAGACAAATGTCCTATCTGCTGTGCTATCACTCTGGCTTCTCTTGGATCACTATTATTAAGGCATCATATTCATGAACACTAAACTTGACAAAGTTTATTGTATTTTTTGTCTTGTTAGTTTATTAGTTCTAATGATGCAGATGGCACCTGTGGAAAATGCTTAAAAATAAAACATTTTTTTTCATTGTGGGACTATAATAAACTTTCATTGTAGGTAATTGCTAACACTATAATCCAATATTAATCTTATTCAAATTAGGTACTAGCCACTGTTCCATTTACTACAAATCATTTGTGTTAAGATCTAAATTTATCTATGGCATTTTTTTAAAAGATTAATAATTCCCAAAAATAAAAGTTAAAATATAAGACCAAATCTGGGTAACAGCAGGTTAAAAAGTAAATTTAAAGTGATTTTCACCTATCTTCAAAAATAAAAAAGATATATAAAAATCATAATAATTTATTTTTTCTTTTTTAATTTCTTTCTTAGTTAAAACACTTAGGTATCCTTAAAATGATATAATGACTTGCTTGAATACGTACTAAATGCTAGATACTTGGCGTCATCTTGACCATATTAGTATACTAATTTTTTTGCATAATATTCTGGCTTAGAAACTATTATTTTCTCTATTTTGCATTTGAGGAAACTGAGACTTAGACCAAGAATAAAAATGTGACTAGTCTGACAGGATAATATTTTTGGAATTCCATTTAAGTGATGTACTTATTTTTTCTAAATTATTTTACTTTATTTAAAGAACATGTATTGTGTAGTTGACATAGTTGATCACAATGAATTTGTTTCCAGATAAGTGAAACAAAATTATTTTTATTTTTTGAGGGGGTCACAATTGGTAGTGGCTCTCAAGGATTACTCCTGGAACTTTACTTAAAAATCACTCCTGGCTGGCTCAAGGGACAATATGGGATGCTTGGATCAAACCCCGGTCAGCTGCGTGTAAGGCAATCACTGTACCTGCTTGTGCTATCGCTCTGGCCCCAGTGAAGCAAAATTATTATAAAAGATAAATAGAAAAAATAAGAAGAGAAAAAATAGAGTATAGCAACAAAAATTTTTGTGGAAATTACTGTATGTCACAATTCGGTCATTAAATCATTGTTAAAAGTTTTAGTAAGCTCTTGTTGCTATTTACCATGAAATTTCAGGATTCAAAACCTAGCTTTAGAAATCTTCTTGGTGTTATTTACAGTAAGGTACTTAAGGGACTACTTTGTAATGGGCATCTCATACTTCGTTTTTTTTTTTTTCTAAACATTAGGTGTCTTCATATACAGGAATAACAGTATTAAACAAAAAGAGTTGTCACTCATCCAAGAATTCCAACCACTATTTCTGCTGTTTTCAGCTCCCACACAAGAAGTTGCCCATACTCTTAAAGAAAAAAAAAAAACCTGGAGTTGTCAGCCCAAATACTGACTGGCATACCTGGAGTTTGGTCAGATTGGTGTCTTTGCAGAAATTCCTAAAAGGGTGGTTAAGCAGTACTATTGGCAAAGCAGCAATTGTATGTGATGGGTGCAGTGGTGGTTTCTCCTCCTAAGATATCCATAATTTTCCATGACTTAGTTTACATTTTTTCAGAGATTAGAATGAGTCTATGGATTTGGCTGGGTGGAGACATGACGACTGTATTTTCTAAGCAAAGGGTTTATTGCATTGAATTTTCGAACTAAAAGACATATTTTGGGATATTATTTTACTGATGGTTTCTGGAAGCAAACATAAAAAAGGTATTCATGAATATTAAGTCATTTAATTCCTGGGTAGAATCTGGTTAGTACCACAAGTAGCTTGAGAATAGCTGACTAGCTTCTTTGTTTTTTCTCTCTACTGAACATCCTTGTTTAGTTTTAAATGAAAGCATAGTGACAAGTAATCACATAAACAAATATATATTTCAAAGTTAGATAAACAGTTTTAAATAATAAAGCTAAAAAGAAATGGAGAATATTTCAATTATAAAGGAGACAGTCAATTCAGAATGATGTTTTTAAAGTCTTCTTTTGAATGAAGATTTTAGAAATTAGCTTTAGATAATTAGACTTTGATTATTGAGATTTCAAAATTTAAAACTTAGTTTTAAAAATCTACTTGGTGTTATCAGGGTTAAAGTACTTAAGGGATTACTTTTTGGTAGACATTTTGAGAGCATTTGGAAGGGTCTTGTCAACCTTCTTACTAATTGTTTGAGGATCAAAAGTCATTGGGAAACTTTACCATGTAAAAATTATTTCATAAGCATTATATCCTCCAAGACTAGCATTTTCTGAGAATATTTTACATGCTAAAAAAAGGATTGACAGGGTTAGAATAGATTATGAACATGTGCTTTGGGAGTACAGTATTTTAATTTTAATTTCACTGAATCTTAATCAATTTAGCAAAACAACATGGGCTTAAAATCATTCCAGTAAATTCCCAGATTCAGTGAATAGATAACCCCTCTAGTCAATAAAGTAGGTCTTAACTGTAAATCTTGTGCTTGTAATAAGAGAACTATAGTAAATTTGCAGGGCTCTGTAACTATGGCAACTGCAGATTTCAGTCAATACCCTTTGATCTTCAACATTAGATAGTCATGTCTGATTGCTGCGCACAATCCTTTTCCTAGAAGAGGTCAATATGTTCTTGCTGAAATACTTCAAAGTGCCTAGGCCCTTGAAATGCCTAAGGGCTATTTTTTTTACATTAGCCAGTCCCATCTTTTATCAATTCTTTTATATATAAAGCATTATTGGGTGTGCAGACAAACACATACAAGCCTATATTTGCACTTACGCTTGGCTAAAAGGATGTCAATTGCACAATATTTGTGCAAATGAGTCCATAGCCAATATGGAAATAAATATATTGTTTTGTTTTGTTTTTGATTTTGGGCCACACCCAGTGACGCTCAGGGGTTACTCCTGGCTATGTGCTCAGAAGTCGCTCCTGGCAGGTACGGGGGACCATATGGGAACCGGGGGATCGAACCTTGGTCCATTCTAGGCTAGCGCAGGCAAGGCAGCAGGCACCTTACCTCCAGCGCCACTGCCCGGCTCCCAAATATATTGTTAATATTATGTTTTATGTAGATGTACTACACTCAAAACAGAAAAAATAATATGAAGGGGTGAAATTTTATATATTTTCTTAGAGAATATGTTTAGGATTCAGAGATTGTATAGGCAGGTTAAAATTCATCAGTAACTGCTAAAAAGTAATCTCAATTATTTTTAAGTAAATTTTAAAGTTAGTGATTTTAAATATTATAAATTCCTTATAGTTTTTCCTATTCTAATTCTGTCATATCTTTAATGCATAAATCATTGTATAATAGATACATTTAAATTCTAACCTCAAAATGATTAAAGACAAATCAGATGCTATTGTCTTTAATAGAATTTATTTAAGATAACTATGCTACACATTTACATAAGTCTAATTAACAATAATGATTATTTAAAACAGATTATAGCACTGAGGAAACAGCACAATGGGCTGGTGTATGTGGTACCCTGATAACTGGTATAAGTCACCCTAGAGCACCGAGACAGGAGTGACCTCCTAAACAAAAATAAAACAAAACAACAGCAGCAAGCCAAAGGAGTATGTCTTCAATTTTTATGAATATTTTATAACGTACTTATTGTTTTATATTTACCCAATTAATAGCAACTGCTTTTGAATAAGAATGATATGTGAGAAAGCCTAAGCACTGGGAGGAAGACTAGCAAATTAAATATAGCTTATAATTAATATCTATATAAGGTTCACAAGTCATATAATAAAGATCATATGTTAAAGCAGACTCACTATCGAGTAGAGAGATCTTAGCTCTAGGATTTGGGCAGGAAAGGATTTTGCAAGAGAGTAGACTTCATGGGGAAAAGTAACATTTGATCTGGATCATAATATATAGAGAACATGTATAGAGTGCATGTGGGAGGAGTGATGACATTAGTGGAGGGGCAGGTGTGTTTCTCTGAGCCTTTCACTGTTCAGAGCCTCTCACTACAATTAAAATGAAAGTTAAGACTCTGAGCAATTATAGGCTAAGCATCTAATTTTCAGGGGTGTCTAATAACCACCCAACCAGGAAGTCTTGCAAATAAAATTCCCTAAGAACAGTTTGAGAAAGATATAAAAAGTTAAGAGTTTTGTAATGTTATTGCAAAAATCAAAAGAAGGAAAGCAAATATTTGAGTTTCTAAAGTTAGAATTTAAAAACTCATTCCAAAATATCAAAACATGTATTTGAATGCAAACTTGGAGGTGGAAAAGAAGGTTTGCTGGTATCTTAGAGAAAACATAGCAGGAGGCCTGAGCCTAGCATGTATCAGCTATGATCAAGAACATAGGATGCCTGGAAGCCATGGTGATTAGAGCAAAGAGAGTAAGGGAAATGTAGTAAGAGGTGGGGAAAGTAAGAGACAGGTTCTCAGTGGCCATTATATTATAAAGATTTCTTGGCTTTTACATTGAAAGAGGTGACAGTCTATGAGAAGTTGCAGAAAAGACTATAGTAAACTGGTTGATATTTTTCCAGGATTATTTACAAATAGACCAGTCAGGGTGTAATTGTATTGACTCAGGATAAATAGGATGTGAGGAAAGGGAGTACTGAATGGAAATGTGCAAGCTATTCGCAGAAGTGTGACTATTTTGAATAGTCATATTTACTGATACATTAGATAGTGTTACAAAGAAAGCATTAAAGGGTAACATCAAAGTGTTTGGTCTGATTAGGGAGATCTAATAATAGCATTTATGAAGAGAGAATGGGAACAAGTGACTGAGGCATAATCAACAGAGGGGATAACAGAAGTTTCTAGAACATGTTGAGACTGAGATGATGATCAGTGGTAGGTAGCTACTACAAGAGTGTGTCAAGGAGACCAGAATGATGGCATAGCAGATAGGGTGCTTGTCTCACATGTGGTTGAACCAGGTTCGATCCCTGGCATCCTGTATTTCCCCATAAGGCAGCTAGGAGGACTTTTTGAGTGAAGAGCCAGCCAGGAAAAATTCCTGAGTACAACCAAGAGTGCCTCCCACCCCACAAAAATAATGAGAACAAGAATCAAAGAAATAGTACAGTGCAGTGTAGGTGGCATATCTGGTATGATTTTCAGCACCCAATGTGGTTCTGTGACACATATACATACACACATACAGGAATAATTCATGAACACAGAGATAGTAAATGGCTAAGTACTGCCAGATGGGACCTAAAGATAGAACACTTCCCACCCTTCACCAAAGTTTGTCTGATCAATTGGCTCAGCAAGTGGCGTCTTTGATGACCTTGGTTTGAACAATACACATATAGAGGTGTGGCCTGATGATCAGAAGCTTAACTATTATAAAAGTCTAAGATTACTAGTTCATGTCTGTCAAGTATTTCAAGATAGGCCAACAATATCAGCACAATCAAAATTTGGTAGATATGTGGTACCCAGATTTAGAGAGGGAAAACTCTAACTTTATCCAGTTAAATTCAGCCTATAGCTAGAGTATTGACTTTTAAATTATTTAACAGCAAATAGGAGTCTCATCTGTGGCCAGCCATAAAAACAAACTTGCCCACATTTATTTTTAATAATGGGAGAAAAGTTTGGGTTCATTTGCAACGCATTCTGGAAAGTTGTCAATGTACTAGAAATGTAATTTCTGAAGGGATTTCATAGGAAAATCTTCTTCAAAGGACAAAAGTAAAAGAGTGGGTGAAGATATAATGTAGAAACTTTTCTTAGAAGCAATATTAAAGAAGTCTTGACTTGGCAAAATCTACCACTTTTGGTGATTTTCTCTTCTGAACATCTAATTATAGTCCTCAATAGGCAACTTTTTGGCCAAGTGAATGAGTGAGAGAGATCATTATCTAAAAGCCAGTTCTAAGGATATTATTATTAGGATTTTAATATAAAATAGAATTATTTAAGAAGTTATTCATAGCTGATTTTTAGAAATACAATATTTCAGCATCAATCACACCACTAGTATCCACTTCCACATTCCTCGAGTACATCCCATGTCACCACCAACTCCACTTCAGCCTGTCATCCTAACAGGCACCTTGTCAAGCTTGGTTGTTAAAGTTTTGTTTTCATGATTTTATTGCTGTTGGCTCTATTTGTATATATTAGATATCAAACCTTTTTTGATAATTAAGTACAAACATTTTCTCCCACTCAATTAACTTTATTTTTATTTTAGTTTGTTTTTTTTTAACTATACAACATTTTTATTTTGATGTAGTCCCATTTATTCAGATTTGATTCTGTAATATTTGCCATATTTTTGAAGACTCATTTGAAGTGAAGGTCTTGGAGAGTTCTCCTTATGTCTCCATGTGCTTTATAGATTCAGGTCTGATCTCAAGGTTTTTGATCCACTTTGAATTTAGTTTTGTATAATGTGAGGTAAGGGTCCAAATTTAATTTCTTAAACATGGTTATCCAATTGCCCCTACACCATTTGTGGAAGAGCCTGTCTTTATTCTCTTTCATGTTCTTGGTTCCTTTGCCAAAAAATTAGCTGATCATATGCTGATGTATCATTGGATACTGTATTCTAACTCATTAGTCTGAAATTCTGTCTTTGTTCTAATACCACAATCATACGTTTAAAGTATAATGACTGAAATGACCTTGTCAAAGTAATATTTCAAAATAAGACAAAGGTGGTTTTGAGATAATCTGACATACAGGTAAATAAAGTAAAGCACAGTCTTGTTTGTTTGTTTGTTTTTGGTTTGGGGGCCACACCTGGTGCTGCTCAGGGGTTATTCCTGGCTATGGGCTCAAAAATTGCTCCTGGCTTGGGGGATCATATAGAATACTGGGGGATCCGACTGCAGTCTGTCCTAGGCTAGGGCGGGCAATGGAGACACATTATCACTTGCGTCACCACTCCGGCCCATAAAGCACAGTTTTAATGATAGAGTTTATGTTCTGGAAAGCAATGGCAATTCTAATTATCCTGCTCTGACTAATCTTGCATATTTTCTTGACCTAGCTATCTTTGTGCCTTGAGGAGAAGTGAATGGGTATATGGATTTTATTTTATTTTATTTTGGCTTGGGGGCCACACCCAGTGGCTCTCAAGGGTCACTGCTGACTCTGCTCAGGAACCACTCCTGGCAGGCTCAGAGGACCATATGGGATGCCTGGGATCAAAATCAGTTGGCTGCATGCATGGCAAATGCCTTAACCACTGTGCTTTTGCTCTGACTCCAGGTGTATGAATTTTTAAAATATTCTGCTTTATGAATTCTGGGCCCAGGGAATCATGACTACCACAGACATAATGAGATTCTTTTACAGAAATCTTCCCTGTGAGAAAGACACATTTCCAGACTGAGCATCCAGGAGTATGTCTATTTTCAGTGACTTTTGCTGTGGTGATGCATAATTTTAGGCCAGTTTAAAGCATTGATGGAAGTGTCTGGAGTTGTTAACAAATGTTCCAGAGAGATTATCCAGAATGGTGTGCAAAAATCACAAAAGACAGACTTCTGGTACTTTCTGTTTTGCTGCAAGAGAGTAAAACACTTAGATTTGAAAATCTTAAGAGTAATTTAACAGTGTAAATTGTATTTGAAGAATGATTGTATGTCTCTATAGGTTTCTTTGTGTTTACACAATATAAAGCTTACAATTTGTGTGCTCTGTAAAATTTTCAAAAATACTCTGAAGTGTGAGGATTATATTATTGATATAAATATGATGTGAGGAAAGTTCACAGAAAATCTGAATGACGACTTAAAAGTGAATGGTGACTTAGTGTTTTCTTTTTAAGTCTGAAAAAATATGAATTTATTATAATAAAGTAAGCAATTACAATAAGTAAAAAAATAGGTCCTCCATGTGGGGTCAACAATTGATCATTGCTCATGAATAAGCAGATGGGCGTTTGTTTTCTTTTAAAAAAGGTTTTTGTAGATATGTCTACAAATAGTTAATAAATGATCTCGAGAAATTCATAGAAAATTACTTTTTGATACAATCTTATACTGTAAGGATCAGAAGACTTGGAAAAGATGAATCAGATAAAGAGATAAAAATATATTAAGGGAGAAATGCATCTACTGCCTACTCATGTGTCTCTATAATTTAGTTAAATCGTTGTGCTTTTCTGACATCCTGGCCCATGTTAGAAATGAAATGAAGGTCATTCTTCATAAAAATCGACAAAAGAATTGTGTGTATATATGTACATGTGTGCTTGGAGGTAGTTACGTTACTCTAGATACAGCACAAAAGTCAGTTTGCTATCACTAACTTTTCAATAGAAAATGATTAGTTAACTGAACTAGATTTCTAATTCTTTATTCACATGGTAAACAACTGAAAAACGTGAAGAATATGTGAATCTGAGTTGTGGCTGAACTAGAGTTTGATAGGATAAAAAATAAGAAGGTAGAACTTTATGGCTTGACTGGGTAGCTGTTTTTCATTTTGTGAGACTTGCAGCTGAAATTATTCTAGTTCAGTGCTGTTGATGCCATCCCTACCAATATTTGTTATATGTTTCATTTATGAGAACCTTTTTTAGCAAGGCTCTGATTGGTCGGTTGTTCAAGATTCAAGGGTAGATGCTGTAAGCAAAACAATAAAATATATAGAAAACTCAAAATAGCAAAATCCACGTGTAAGAGAAGTCAGAGAAAGCCATAGAAGAAAGCACAGGGAAAATTGCAATTCCTCTGCTCTGCCTCTTCTTGCAAGACACACTATGATTTATATTTTATGTTGATGTTTAAAGAAAATGTGCATACTCAAAGTTTTGTATGGTCTTCTTAGAGACAGAAAAAATAAGACATGAGTAATTCTACTTATGTAGAAATGTGGTTTTACTAAAAAATGTTCTATAATCATGTCTTGAGTCTAGTAAAAGTAGTACTACAAATTAAGTAAATGCTTTTCCTTTCTTCCCACTCAGTTCAAATGAAAACATTGCTTTTTTATGATGGATTAAAATGCCTGCTATATGTTTTCATACTTGAACTTTTAAAACCATATTCATTAATTCTTAAAATATCCACATTTGCATGCATTTTTAAATTTCAGATATGGTTTCTTCCAGAGCAAATGTAACCAAGAAAGATTTACATAAAAGCGCTTATCAGTCGTAAAACCTTTTAGAAATGAATTCACCAAATTTTTATCTTAAGAAAAAGGAAACGTTTAGTATTTGACTGATTCCCTGGATCTGTTTTATTGAGGTGAGGACAGAGAAATAGGGAGAAGTTCATCTGTAAAAAGTAGTGAAATAAAAAGCAGTGCTGGGAAAGGATGGAAATTACCCAGAAAAAGGGAGGGAATCATTTGTAAAACAGACCGATTACTTCTCATGTTGTACTATAACGTGAACTCTGTACATGTTCTGGTTAGACAAATCCCACAAATACTTTCCCTAAATCTCTGTAACATTAACTACCCTTGTTGGCCACCTGTCACTGGAGCTTAAAGAATTGTCTTGCTTTGCTAGTTGGGAAAAATCACAGCTCAGTCTCTCAGAGGGATACCTGATTTATGACCGCTTGGTGGCTAAAGTTCCTACAAATGCTGTATTATAAACATGCCTTTTGGAGTTCGGTTCCAGACTTGTTCCGTTGCTTTGAATTTGTCCACAATCCAATTTTGCAACTAGGATTTATG
>PVKC010050171.1:0-10610 GCA_004027635.1 Crocidura indochinensis
GCCAAAAAGCCAAAAAAAAAAAAAAAAAAAAAAAAACCAGAAAAGAAAGAAATCTAGGTCGGGCCTGTTTGCTCCCAGCACACACAGGCTCTCTGCTCCCCTGCCCTGGCACCTGTAGATCCTCCTGCTGCAGGGATGGAAAATGGCACACAGCTTGGTGAGGTGAGCAATATATAAAAAAAGACACTTCGGGGTCTCCCGGGTAAAGATGGAGGCTGGGGGGCCCGGGAGATAGCATGGAGGTAAGGCGTTTACCTTTCATGCAAAAGGTCATCAGTTCGAATCCCGGTGCCCCATATGGTCCCCCGTGCCTGCCAGGAGCAATTTCTGAGCATGGAGCCAGGAGTAACCCCTGAGCACTGCCGGGTGTGACCCAAAAAACCCAAAAAAAACAAAAAAAAAGATGGAGGCTGGGGGCTAGAGTGATAGTACAGTGGGGAGGAGCTTTGCTTTGTACATAGCCCACCTGGGTTCTCTCTCTGGCATCCAATATGTACCAGGAGTCATTCCTGAGTACAGAGCCAGGAATAACCTCTGAGCACTGTCAGGTATGCCTCAAAAACAAAAACTGAAAAAAGAAAAAAGAAGAAGAAGAAGGTTGGCAGTGAGGAGAGCCAATATAGAGGGGAGGTACTGCCTTACCAGTGGACATCTGGTGTTCAATTCCCCAACACCCCATATGGTCCCTGAGCATAGCCTGAGTGATCTCTGAGTACAGAGGCAGTAGTAAGGCCCAAACAGTGAGGCTGGGGTGTCAGGAAGCCAAGCCAGATAAAGATCTATCCCCACCTTGCAGAGGGCTAGGAGGATGAGCTTCTCCTGGCTTCTGTCGGGGACCCTGAAGCTACTAGAAGTCTTTCAGCCTGCAGATGCCAAGAAAACTTCCCTTGGTTAGGGGCACTCACCTAGGATCATCTCTATCCCCATGGCTCTCCCTCTCACCAGTCTCATCTCCTCCCTGCCCAGCTTCCAGTTAAGGGCAAATCCTGAGGTGAAGGACTCCCCAGGCAGTGAAGGTGGCTGGTGGAACCAAGCACTGCCTCATTGGCACGAAAACTGGAGCCTGAACCCCAGCTCCAGGTCTAAGAAAGCCAAGTGCTCTGTGGACTCCACATGCTGATGACTTTCCAGGAATGACTGGAAAAGTGTGAGACCCTCCCAGGACTGCTTGGACCCACAGGGCAGCAGACGCCCCTTACCTCTACTGCCCTCTTGTGCCCTCTTGCAAGGCCTGGGCTATTTTGGGTGTGTACCAGCCCTGGTTAATCTCCTTAAGAGGCAAGCCGTGCTACCCAGGGCCCTCCTGAGAGACCTGAGGGAGCCCAGCTCTATGCAAAGGGCAACAAATTGCATCCCGTGGAGGAATATGGGCACTGGAGAGAGGGGATAGTGAGGGGGCCCAAACCCAGAATAGACCAGCTGGGGGTGCTTCTGTGTGGCTCCCTGTCTAGGTCCCGAGGTTGAATTTGGGGAGTGCCCTCTCCCTGCCAGATCAGCTGCCCCCACAGGCACTAATCCAGGGCCTGGAAAGGCCAGGGAGAGGCAGGAGACGGCTGCAGGCTGACTTCACTCCGAACACATGAGCTGACCTGTTGGGATTCGATTCCTGAAACCTGAGCCAAGGAACAGGGTTTCACCAGGGGTGGGGAGGGCACACATATGCCAGGGCGTGGTCTCCTACCTGATGGGGGGGCTTTAGTGTGCTGGAAGCAGATCTCTCTGATCTCAGCCCCTGCTACAGCAGAAACCCAGACCCACGGAGCCAGGCTTCAGGAAGGGAGGAAACAAGCACCAAGCATTGCCTCAGGGTGGCGCTTGGGTGCTCACAACAGACAAGTGCCTGTTCTAGTTGGGGGTGGACAAACTTCCTGGACAAATGGCCTTGGGGACCCAAAGGGCAAATAGAAGGACCAGGAAGAAAAGACAGAAGGCTGTTGGGGTTGAAAGAGGGAACATTTGGGGAAGAGGTGGGAAGACTGTGGGGAGACTTCTGGGTTATTCCAGCCTCAGTTCCACTCACAACCCACCCCAGTGTTGTGGCCATGCTCACCTGTCCCCACACCCTCTGGTTCCTCTGGCCTAGGACGTGTCAGACTGTAAGATCCCAGCTTCAACCTTTCCCTCTAGTTTCTCTTTCCCTCTCTCTGCCTTTGAAAGATGCAGCATCGGTAAGAGCACATGCTCTGCCATGTGAGCCTGGGTTTGCTCCCTGCCCCCCCCCCCAACAAAACTACTGAACTTTTATAACATTATATGCTAATAATACCTCAAGTATAATTTTGTTTTGTTTGGGGCCAAAACCACCCAGCAGTGCTCAGGACTTATTTCTGGCTCTAGGCTTAAAGATCAGACCTGGTGGGGCTCAGGGGACTAAATAGGGTGGCAGGGATCAAGCCCAGGTCTGCTGCATACAAGGTAAGAGTCCTCTCTGCTAAATTCTCTTTCCAGTCCATCAAATAAAAAAATAAAACCAACATTTTACTCTGGGAAATTTCAGAGACATAATCAAAAGTAGACAGAGTAGCTTGACATCCAGCCACTTAACCCATCACCCACCCAGCACAGACTCAGGTCAACTAGTGGAGAAACTCTCCATTTATACCCCACTCTGCCCCTTCAAGCCCAGGCCTTCCTCCTCTCACTTTCTTTTTGTTTGTCTTTGGTCCACACCCGGCGGCGCTCAGGGGTTACTTCTGGCTCTGTGCTCAGAAATCACTCCTGGCAGGCTGGGGGGATCATATGGGATGCCAGGATTCGATCCACTATCTGTCCTGAATCGGCTGCATGTAAGACAAACATCCTACCTCGTGCTATCTCTCCAGCCCGCTCCTCTCACTCTTGCCCTTAGTACTTCAGTATTCTTTTCTAAAAAGTAAGGGTCCTTTCAAAAGTCTACCTGTATTGGGGCAGAGAGATAGCACAGTAGTAGGGCGTTTGCCGTGCAGGGAGCCGACCCAGGACAGATGGTGGTTCAAATCCTGGCATCCCATATGGTCCCCTGAGCCAGCCGGGAGTAATCCCTAAGCACCGCCAGGTGTGACCCAAAAACAAAACAAAACAACAACCAAAAAAATGTCTACCTGTATCTGCTTAAAAGGAATAAGCAGGATTCCTTAAACCATCTGACAACATTGACAATGGAATGTTACTTGGCCATAAGAAAAGATGATGTCATGCAATTTGCTGCTACGTGGATGGATCTGGAGGAGTGATGTGAGTCAGGGGGAGAAGGACAGACTGAGAATGATCTCTCATAAGTGGGATATAAAGAAACTCCCTCAGGGAGTATCAAATGCCCAAAGGCAACAGATACAAAGAGCAGAGCTGCTCTTCAATAGAAAGCCTGCCAATGGTGGGGGGTGGAGATGGAACCACTGGTATAATGGGAGAAGATGGGAGAAGTGTTTGCTGCATCGGGAAAGTGGATACACTGGTGGAGGGTAGTGGATGTTGTTGAAAGGGTGGGTGTTGGAACATTGTCTGAAACTCAATCACAAAGATCTTTGTAAATTTTGTAATTCAATTTTTGTAATCTTTGTAATTCAAGGTGATTCTATATTGTTTTTTTTTTATAAAGAGAATAAAGCAATCTGAAATTTAGTGAGAATGTTATTCTCTAATATGCTTTTGATTATTTTAATCCTTTATCCAAATCCTGTTGGTTCCATGAGCTGTGTTCTAGGACACATCATGACACTCTGTGACAGTAGACATGGTGAGGGTCACCTCAGGGCTGAACTGGTATGTGTGTGTGTGTGTGTGTGTGTGTGTGTGTGTGAGTGCATGCGCACACGTTTGTCCATTGTTCATGGCCTGACATAAGTTTCAGGACAGGACAGAGAGTGGGATTCCACTTTCTGTGACAGAGGAGACAGTTCCAGTCAGGCAGGCTACTTGCTGCCCTTAATCACTGAGGTTCAGTTTACTGATCTATGTCACAGGGATGAACACACACCCTAAGACACAGGCATCCTGAGAGCTGTGAATCTTGAATGAAACATGAAGGTGCTTTGCATACCAGAAGTTCTCCGATTTGACAAACTCCCACAGCTCACATGGATTGGACTCAGGCCTTGATCTTGGCCAACTTCTGACTCCCTGTCTGCTGTGAGCACTCACTACTCTTTGAGTAAAGTCCTAGGCACTCCTGAGCATCCAGGGGTTGCTTGTTTACTCTAGTCATCATTGACACAGCTCACATAGGACTGTGAAAAGGGGCCGATACCTGATCCAACACTGTCTCAAATGGAGGAATCACTTCCTAGCTGCCTTTCATGGCCTATTTTTCTCATCTGAGCTCAGTGCTAAGTGCTCTCCATATAATTCCCCATAGTTGTACGACAACCCTGAGAGGTGAGGGGGTTTTCTAATGAGGAACAGAGATTGTCTGTGTGTGAACTTTCAACTGTTCAGTGTCAGAGATACTGGGATTTAAACCAGCATTTCATTTAAATCTTCCTCACTTAAGTTCTTGGCCACATGTTGTTTTGTGAAGGTTTGACAAAAGCTGCTTTTCCCTCAGCTGACCCAGGACAGCTCAGGCTGTGGTCTGGTCTCCCGCAACTCAGTAGTCAACGATGCCCTCAAAGAGAGGGTGTCCTCACAACTCTCCTCTGTGGGAAAAATGTTCCTCAAGGAACTGTGTTCCCCATGGACACGACACTCATGGTGAACCTTTCCTCCCAGGTCCTGTTCTGTGGGAGCAAGTGTAACATGGCAGGAGGGGAGAGGCTGACAGGGAAGCACAGACCAGTCCTACACTCTGGGGCTTATGCATGTATGTCAGACGGACAGACAAAACCTCTGAGAGCAGAGCCTAGGCCTGGGGTCAGGCCTGCAACCCCACATTCACATTCCGGAGAGAATCTGGGTCTGTGAGGGGGACTCGGCCCGAGCTTTTGGTGATTTCATTCTTTCCCTGTTTCATGGGAGCTGCCCTGAGGTCCTGGTCTGTAGCTCTAATTCTTTCCATAAATAGTTTAGCATTTATTCATCACCCTCAGCCTGCTTTGGAGGACCAGCTCCCCTGAGTCTCTGGCATCTGCACAGTCCAAACAGCACCCCCAGCTCCTTCCACTCATCCAGCCCTGCACTGAGCCCCTCACCTGTGTCTACATTCAGTACTCTTCACCTGTGTCTATATTGGGTGGCTTTCAGCTCTGTGTACACTTCTCTACTACCTTGTCTTCACTTGTCCTTACACTTGGAGTCCTTCCCCTGTGTCTATACTTGGGGCCTTCACCTGTGCCTCCAATGTCTCAGTCTAGCTGTGTGCCCTGTGCTTGAGGTGACTCCTACACTCTGGGGACCATGCTGTTTCCTGCCCCTCAGAGCCTATGTGGCAGAAGCTCTGAGTCTCCGACCGCTACCACGGAGTGAAACCAAAGAGAAAAGGAGCCTAGTTGAAGAGATAGATAGTACAGGGGTAAAGGAATTGGTTCAGATCCTGACTCCACATCCTGTCCCCCATCCCTACAGGAATAATTCCTAAGCAAGGACGATGAGTAAAAAAGCACCATGGGGGGAGGGGGCGGAGAGATAGCATGGATGTAGGGCATTTGCCTTGCATGCAGAAGGACGGTGGTTTGAATCCCGGCATCCCATATGGCTCCCTGAGCCTGCCAGGAGCAATTTCTAAGTGTAGGGCCAGGAGTAACCCCTGAGCACTTCTGGGTGTGACCCCCAAAACTCTCAAACAAACAAACAAACAAAAATAACACCATTGGGTGTGGCCCCAAACAAGCAGGAATGGAACCAGATTTTTCTCTTGCATGGGTTGGCCAGAAGCAGAACAGGACTGAGAGAGTCGGCCAGAAGAAAGAGACCCACCAGGACAGAGACTCAGGGGTACCCATCGAGCACTCCTGAGCCAGGCTTGGAACTAGTCTGGTGTCCTACGGACACGAAGAGGTGTCCACAGGTGTGGGGTCCTTCCCCAACTGCATCCCTGCCCCCTTCCTTTGGGATGCCAAAGGAACTCAGGGTTCTCAGATGAGAGCCTCTTTTGAGAGGATTGTCTTTCTTTGCAGGAAACCCACAAGAGACTGCACAAGTCACATATCCTCTCACCCCTCTACATGACAGGATAGGATAAAAGAAACCATGCTGTCGGGGGCCAGGATGGACACTTCAAGGACAGCCCCCAAACACATCCAATTTAGAAATCAGTGACGGGACAGAGAACACCCGGTGCCAGCTCAGTGGATGCTCATTGGATCCGGAGCCTTGAGCCTTGGCCAACAAGAACCTTTCTTCCTAGGAAGGAAGATCCTAGCAAGAACCGGGGGTGCCCAGCGCCCCACCCGTCCTGCCCTCCAGGAGGCCTCACTCACATCCACCGACATCTCCCTCTGCAACAGTTTCTTGGTCTCCTTCTCGCAGAAGTGGAGCATGGCCTCCCGGTTGTACGCGCCCGTGGGTGCTTTCTCTGTCTGGCTCCGCTGCCGTAGCCCTACAGGGATACTTCCATCCGGGTCCACCACGTCCAGTTCCTTCTCTAGCTCCTCCATCTCCTCGGGAGACAGAGTGGACAGCAGGCTGTCGATGTCGGGGTCCTCACTCACTTGCCGCCGGTACTTAGCCACCTTGGACATCTTGGTGGTGTTGAGGGCTAAGCAGGGATCCTGTTGGGCTGGGAAGAAGCACTTCTGGTCGGGGTGAAGAGGGTTGGAGTGCACAGCTCCTGCAGGAGGAAAAGCTGCCTGCTATGTACTGGGGCTCTGCAGCGCAAGGTGTCACTAGGGGTGCACTCCCTCGGGGCCCAGGGCAAGTGGACCCTGGCTGCTCTAATGGAAGCACAGTTAGACCCACAACTGCCCGCCCCGAAGCCAGAAGCCAATAGGCAAGCGTGGGGCGGGCCTGCCGGCTGACAGAGCTGTTTGAAACTTGAGGACATTCCAGGGAATCTTGGAGCGCTGAGTGACCAAATTTAGTACAGAGCATTTAGCCTTTTAAAGACAAGGGGGCCACGCCATGAGAAAAAGAGAAAAATGCAGAGGGCGGCTTACAGGATGGGAGCCACTGAGAACCAGAAACGCTGGGCTGGGCTGGAATCAGCAGCTTGGGGAGTCCTGCGGCCTGAGTACTGTTTTCAAGAACTCTGTCATGAACAGCACTGGGGTAGTTTTGTTCTTTGGGAGCCACCACCGTCTGGCCACTTGTTTTGTTTTTGTTTTGGGGCCACACCCGGTCATACCCACAGGATACTTCAGGCTCTGCACTCGGGAATTAATCCTGGAAATACTTGGGGGACTATATGGTGATCCAACCTAGGTTTGGTGTGTACAAGGCCAGCACCCTACCTGCTGTGCTTCTCTCGGGTTCATTCCTTTGGTCCAGACTGAGAGTAAGGGAGATGCTCAAACTGTGTGACCCAGACAGAAAACAGATAGGACCTTGGAGAGGAAGTGAAAGCTGGTTTGCAGATGTCAGGAAATGTGTGGATGGGATGTCAATCTCTTGAAACTCCAAGATTCCTGCGTGTGTTTTGTGGGGATCATGTGCGCTCAGGGCTTTCTCTCGACTGTGCTCAGACTTTAAGCAGAGTTCAGGGGACCGACCCTATGAAGTGATGGGATCAAACTCAGGTTGACTACATGTAAGACAAAAGCTTTAACCCCTATTCTATTTTTCCAAAGACGCGTAGGAAGTGACTGTCAGGTTCCCCCAGGATCTGAGCTGCCTCTTCCTCAGTAGGATAGAGGACATCTTTCACAACCCTCCTCGCTGGGAGCACTGAGAAGCAGCTGGTGCTAAGGGCACCACCCTCGGAGATGCCGAGCACAGCTCAGTGGGTCTTCAGGGAAACCTAAGTGTGCAGTGCTGGGAGCGATCCTGTTGCAACAGGCTGGCAGGGCACAGAGAAGGGCCTGCCACCACTCATCCATCATGCTGCCCTGTACAAGCCACCCTGACATTCAATCCCCTGC
The DNA here is from genome assembly GCA_004027635.1 of Crocidura indochinensis. Classification (NCBI taxonomy): domain Eukaryota; kingdom Metazoa; phylum Chordata; class Mammalia; order Eulipotyphla; family Soricidae; genus Crocidura; species Crocidura indochinensis. The sequence goes on from PVKC010050171.1 coordinate 7,929, forward strand.
CCCCCTCGCTCCTGCCACCAAATCCCTTCTAGAAGCCCTGGTGTAACCCATCAGGGTAGATGCTTCGATCTTTCCTGGCTTCTCTCCATCCCGAGGCGGAGACTGTCACTCGATCAGCATTTGCTGAGTCCGGGGATCTCAGGGACAAAAAGATGGCCCTAGCAGGGATGCCCACAGCCCAGCTTTGGGGTAAGGCTAAGGTGGGTAGTAGATGATGAGTGGAAAGAGAGTTTAGTGATAATGTGGGTAGCCTGAGAGGAAAAATAAAAGAAAAGCTTAGGGAATCTTGGGGATTGGCATTTATAAATTTTGGGACCTCTCAAGCAAGCCCAATTCTAACTTGTCCTCGCTGTGTAGGTCTCACAGAACTCAGACCTGAGTATGTCGAGTTAGTCCGGTGGAGTTGGGAACAATCAGGACCATATCCAACAGTACTCAGGTAGTCATGAGGCACCATGACTTTATGTACACAATGCTTTTGCTATAGCTCTGTGAGTTATATTCCCTGTTCCCCTTTGTTTATTTTTAGTGATGCCTGAGATCAATTTCATGAGACATGCTGCCAAATCATACACACAGTCTCTGGGGCTGTCATTTTGGAGAAGCATCCACTAAAAGTCAGACCTAGACTATCTTACCACTTTGGTCTTAATTTTTCAGAACTAGAGATTTAGCTTATTACATGATCAGAATGGTCCCTGTCTTCTGAAGACTTATGTTTTATCGGTGTGGAAATAATCTGGTTAGTAAACAAATCATTTTAAATGATTCTCTGAAAAACTAAGGCCAGAGTGGTGGATAGTACGAGTGTACAGTGCTTGCCTTGCCTGTGGCTGATGTTTGATCCCTGGCATCACATATGGTCTCACAAGCCCTGCCAGAAATGATCCCTGAGCATAGGAGTAACCCCTAAGTACAGAAGTTATTATCCATTAGGGATGAGGTCTCAATAATTTCTTGTTACAGGGGGCTTTCCACCTCACCCTGAACATTTGCATTGGTGACTTGATTTGGACAATTAGTCATTTACCCCTGAACCTTGGGTCTGGCACACTTGTTTGCATCTACACCAGCAGTACAGACACTGAATCTGCACTGACTGCCACAGTCTGGTCTCTTCTCAATATCTAGAATAGTTCTGGAGATCAGAGTCTCTCCCAAACCTGAAGAGAAATGAGATAAACCTCTTTTTTTTTTTTTTTTTTTGGTTTTTGGGCCACACCCAGTGACGCTCAGGGGTCACTCCTGGCTATGCGCTCAGAAGTCGCTCCTGGCAGGCACGGGGGACCATATGGGAACCGGGGGATCGAACCGTGGTCAGTCCAAGGCTAGCACGGTAAGGCAGGCACCTTACCTGCAGCGCCACCGCCCGGCCCCTAGATAAACCTCTTTTTAATAGGACACTCCTACAGAGGATGAGAGACCCAAGGCCACCTTCCAGCTCATCATTTTGATCTTTGCTATTTATATTGACCAAGCCTAGGTAACCTTAACATTACAGGGAGACCATAAACGAAGGTTAGCCTAGGGCAGTGTTTCTCAAATAGTGGGGCATGCCCCCCAGGGGGGCATGAGGCACTGTAAAGGAGGGTGCATTTGTACTCAGCAAACACTGTCATAACAAGCTAAGCCCCGTGTTTATGTTTCTTTATGTCTCTGGAGCTGAGAGTTGCTGTGTCCTGTTTAAAACCCCGCTTCGAAAGCTATGCATTGCAAAACGTGCTCATTGTAGCCATTAATCCAGACATCACCTCTGATTAAAAATTCAGCTCAAGGGCTAGAGAGATAGCATGGAGGTAAGGCATTTGCCTTTCATGCAGAAGGATGGTGGTTAAAATCCCGGCATCCCATATGGTTCCCCGTGCCTGCCAGGGGCAATTTCTGAGCTTAGAGCTAAGGGTAACCCCTGAGCACTGCTGGATGTGACCCAAAAACCAAAAACCAAAAAAAAAAAAAATCAGCTCAAATTATTTTATATATTTTTATTTTGCAGGTTAAAGTCTTTTTTAATAAAGATACTATTTATAGTCGTTCTGGGGGGGGCGCGAAAAATATTTTCTTCTTCCTAGGGGGAGTATGACAGAAAATAATTGAGAAGCACTGGTCTAGGAAAATTGGAGATTGTCTAGGAATAAATAGAACTGTCTTGCCACTTTCTTGCCCAAAATGGGCTAACCCACTAACCTACAGTGAAAACTGTGTTTGAGGAGAACCTTTCCTGGGACGTTGAAGAAAGACTATGGAGTTAGACAAATTAGAGTGTCTGGAGCCTGCTAGATGGTCTTAAGGCAGGATGCTTCATAGGTAGGGATACCCTGTTTTTAGGCCAAACGTTTTTCTTTATATTTCTCAACTTTTGCTTTGCCTATGCAAAATATTGCCAACCTTTACCTTTATTTTTATTTTATTTATTTTTGTTTTGTTTTTGTTTTTGTTTTTGGGTCACACCCAGTGATGCTCAGGGGTTACTCCTGGCTATGCGCTCAGAAGTCGCTCCTGGCAGGCACGGGGGACCATATGGGAACCGGGGGATCGAACCGTGGTCTGTCCTAGGCAAGGCAGCAGGCACCTTACCTCCTGCGCCACCTCCCGGCTCCCTATTTTATTTATTTTTTATTTTTTATTTTTTTTGTTTTTTTTTGGGTCACACCCGGCAGCGCTCAGGGGTTACTCCTGGCTCCA
>PVKC010050172.1:0-10617 GCA_004027635.1 Crocidura indochinensis
GAAGAGAAGAAAGAGAATGAAAAATGACGAAGTACAGTGACAAGAACATTTATGAAAATTATTGTATCTCTAATGAGGTCATTAAGACATTGGTTTAGTAAGCTCCTGTTGCTAGCTGACCATTCTGTAATTTCATTAGTTTCTGAATATTAAGTGACCTCAGCAACACATCGGCATCTAAATTGGTGTCTTCCTACGGGGATGACAGCATCAAACAAATGATGTTGTCTAGGAATTCAAAGCACTATTACTGATACTGCTGCTTTTGTGGGTCATGTTATCAGCTTCCAGGTCTCCCAGAAGTAGGACAATGCAGGGTGGGGAAGGTTTTATTAGTTTTACTACTAGTCAGAGAGGTAATAGAGGAAACCCCTGGGTCAGAGGCATCCTCCTTTAGTTTAATAGCACACAGAGTTTAATATTAATTAATTAAATTAATATTAATTTAATAATAAACCAATATTAAACATTGGTTTAATAGCACACAGAGTGCAGAGAGTCTTAAATTTGACTTCTGTGGAACTATTATTCTGCCCACAGTGGAAATGAGTAGCTCTAAACCAGCACATTCCCAAATCTCAATGACAGGATGCAACATGTTTGTGGCTTATTATTAGTTGTAATAAAAGTGGACCATACCCAGCAGTGCTCCGAGTATATTCCTAGCTCGGTGTTCAGGGATTACTTCTGGCACTACTTAGAGAAATATTTATTGTGCCAGGGATGGAATAGGGGTTGTCTGGGTTCAAGGTAAGTGCCTTACCCTCAGACCCTCTTTAACTCCAGGGACGCTCTTTTGGGGGAATATAGCTAAGACCTAAATATTTCCTGCTATTGCTCCACCCCTGAAATGCGTTGTATACCTATTTGCAGTGCTCCTTTTCACCAACTTTCCAATTCTGTCTTTTTCTAATTATCTGACCATTCTAATAAATTATTGAGCACAACTTAGGAGTTGGTTTACATGTGTTGACTATCTTCTGGTCTAGAAAGTGACTATTGTGAAGTGAAGTTCTGCCAATTTGGAAAACAATTTCTGTTGTTTCACAATCTCCCCCCAACACACACACACACACCCAGTAGTTATGCCTAGTCCCAGCTGGTGCTGATATATGATATAGAATCATCAGCAAATCAGATCTAAAGTCTTTTGCTGCACCATTGATAGGTCTCAGGTATCTTCTATTGGAGGTGGAAGCTGAAGGAGAGAAAATGAAGCAGAAGTAGGTGGTCATGGAATCTGAGTCATCTAGTCACACAATTTATTTCTATCTCTAGGACCTGCTACAATCTGGGATTCTAGATTGAAAAAATTCCCTGGTAATACTGTTAAGAGTTTCCTTCTTCCATTTCAGAAGCACAAGAGACCTGGAAGCACAAAGATCTATCTTATCCCTCTTTTTTTGTAATGTTCACACAGTGATGTGTGTTCAATACTTAGTTTCGTTCATGTCTTGGGGTTGGTGAAATTTTAGTTTAGTTTTCATTCATTAGGAGTAATGCATTTTAATCAAGAGTTGCTTCTGGGGCTGAGCAATATCACAGTGGTAGGACTTTTGCCTTGCATGTGGTCTACCCATGGCAGACCAGGGTTCGATTCCTGGCATTCCTCATGGTCCCCTGAGCCTGCCAGGAGTGATTTCTGGGCATAGAACCAGGAGTAACCATTGAGAGTCACTAGTGTGGCCCCCAAACCTAAATAAGTATTTAAAAAAGAGAATTGCTTCTACTTATCTAATTTGGGGGCATGTAAGAGAGTTTGTGTAAGAGAGAAGAAAATAGAAATGTTTGTTTTTTCCCAAGTACTCAGTTTCAAAATACTGAGTTGCTTCTCTTTCAATCTTCAGAAGGTGCATATCCTTAAAGGGTCTAGGTGGAAATGATTCAGAGGCCGTTGGTCCTGTTCAACTGAGACATTCCCAAGTGTGTATACAGTGTAGTTATGTACTCTCTATCTCAGAAATTTCTTGATGTGAACAATAGGTTAAGTGGTAGGGACTGTGTCATTTTTGGGCCCAGAGCTCTGAACAGTTGACAGGAAGTTGGGTAGGGATGTTCATGTCTTCCAGAAAGACCTGGGGCATGGCTCACTCAGTTGGGGAGTCTCAGGAACTGCTGAGATTAGCTGCGGTGGTTCCTCCCAGAGCAAGTTTTTTTCTTCTGTTCAGCTGAGACACTGTCCCACTGATCTCAGAAATTTGTGTTCCCTGAGGGCATAATAAACAGTGCTCTCCACAGGAGGGCCTTCTACATTGTTTCTCTCTAAGCAGGAATGGGCAATCGGGCTTCAAAGGCAAATACTTGGGCATTGTGAGGAACACTTAGTCCTCAAGCAAGAGAGGCTTTATTGTTATTTATGTTTCATTCCTTATTATTAAAAACTTAACCTACTGAGGAGTTCACAGACTATGTGGTCACAGCCCCTTAATTTTGCTGGTTTTTTTTTTTTTTTTTTTTTGGTCTTACTCTGTGTGTCTAAATGTTCACATCCAAAACTGCAATGCCCTAAATCCTGGAAAAGGGCATTAAGATACCCCTCCTCTCAAAACTTACATCTGCTCTGCTAAGAATAAGGGCACCTTTCTGTAGAACTGTGATTTCCCAATGAGAAGGAAAGAAATTGGGAACAAGAGGAGAAGAGACAGACTGGAAACCACGTAAGACAGGGACCAAGGAAATTTGGGTTTATTGGTGGTATAAAAGATTGGTATAGTTAAATATAACAGAGTCAACAAACCAGTCAACAAATCTGAAAATACAGGGTCCAAACTGTTTCTTTTTATTTTGACATTTATTTAAGTACCTTTGCAAATTAATTATTAATCTGAAAAATGGTACTCTTGTTTTTTTACCTTTTTACTTTTAAATTAATATTTTTATTTAAGCACCATGATTACAAGCATGTTTGTAGTTGGGTTGCAGTTATGAAAAAGAACACCTCCCAGGGCCGGGTGGTGGCGCTAAAGGTAAGGTACCTGCCTTGCCTGCGCTAGCCTTGGACGAACTGCGGTTCGATCCCCCGGTATCCCATATGGTCCCCCAAGCCAGGAGCGACTTCTGAGCGCATAGCCAGGAGTAACCCCTGAGAGTCACTGGGTGTGGCTCAAAAAAAAAAAAAAAAGGAACACCTCCCTTTACCACTACAACCTTCTCACCACCAATGCCCCCAATCTCTCCTCCCAACCAAAGCCTGTATTCTAGACAGGCATTCTACTTCTCTCACTCATTACCATTATCACGATAGTTGTTAGTGTAGTTATTTCTCTAACTGAACTCACCACTATTTGTGGTAAGCTTCAGAGTGTGGGTCAGTCCTTACAGCCCTTATTTTATTGTCTCTGGGTATTATTACAATTCTTATTTTTCTTAAATCCCATAGATGAGTGAGATTATTCTTTGTGCGTGTCTCTCTCTCTCTCTGACTCATTTCACTCAGTATAATAGTTTACATGTCCATCCATGTATAGGAAAATTTTATGACATCATTTTTCCTGATGGCATAGTATTCCATTGCATATATGTACCACAGTTTCTTTAGTCACTCATCTGTTTTCAGGCAACTGGATTATTTCCAGCTTCTGGCTACTGCAAATAGTGCTGCAATGAATATAGGTGTGCAGAAATCATTTTTGTGTAGTGTTTTTGTGTTCCTAGGGTATATCCCTACAAGTGCTATAGCTGGATCACATGGGAACTCAATTTCCAGTTTTTTGAGAAGTTTCTATATTGTTTTCCATAAAGAATGGACTAGACAGCATTCCACAAAAGTGAACAAGAGTCCCTTTCTCCCCACATCTACACCAGCACTGATTGTTCCTATTCTTTGGGTTATGTTCCAGTTTCTATGGTAATGGAAGGAAATTGACACTAGATTAAATTTTAAAAAAGGAACGATGTTCACACAAACCCATTTGAAGTGAAATGGGGAATAATGATTCAGGAAGTTGGGTATCACCATCAGTAGAAAGCTATAAGCTATTTGACAAGACTGGAGTTTGGAGAATGAGAAAGGATGCCATAATGATTTATGACTTGAGTCTAGATTGGCAGGGAACCATTTAAGTTGGAGAGATGAGAATTTGGTAATATGTATAATAGAATGTGAAGTCTTCAAGATGGAAGGATTTAGTGAGTATGTGACAGGAAGGAAATTCAGCAGGCCAATGAAGTGGGGATTACGGAGTGATATAAGGTCTTGGCGGTAGACTGGGAGACAAAGAGGCAGAATAGGCACAATGTACAGAATGCTGTTAGTTTTTATTTTGTTTGGAGACCACACCTGGCAGTGTTCAGGGCTTGCTTTTGTTTCTGTGCTCAGGGATCACTCCTAGCAGGATTAGATACTAGTTTCACTCATATCTGGTGCTGATGATTGAACTTGGATTTGGGTCTTACTCATTGTACTATCTCTCTGACTTTAGAATTTTATGATTGATGAGAGGAGTATGGAGTGTGCATTTCAGTCTCCTGGCTTGTGTGTGAAGTGGGAAAGGACACCAGGAGGGGGAAACAATTTGGGTAAGATATAATGAACTCAATTTGCCACTTCCAGCCAATTCTATGCTTATGTCAGAACCAATGTATTCATCTATTTGTGCCAGTCAATGAGGAGGTCTATCAACTTTTTGATATGTTTAGAGGGTATTTATTGGGTGAGGTAAAAGCAGGCAAATGCCTCAGAAAAGAGTTCTTAAATATTGCAGACAACATAAAGCTTTGTTCTGAGCTACTTTCAACAGGCTTATTTTGAGTGACTTTGAACTTTGTCACCATTTGGGAAAGCTGTTAATTTCTGCAGCATTTTCACTGGTGGATTTTCAAAACACATTCAAAATGATCAACCAGGGCTCTGCATTTTATTGTTTTCAATGAGTTTTTCATTAAATTCCTAATGCAGACAGGGCATCCGTGAGACCTAGAATCCAATTGCCTAGTGGTGTCCAAACTAGAATGAATCTTTAGAGTGCATCTGCACAATGACTTTTGGGTCATACAGAAGTCCAGTTGATTGAGAAGACCTATTTCCTGAGCCCAGAGGCTGAATCCACTTCTCATCCCCTCTACCCTGCCCTCTACCCCCAGAATGCCAGCACCTCATTCCCACCTCTGTTATATAACCAGCGCTCATCTGCCTTCACTTTATGAAGCCTCTTGAGCTCTGAATGAATAAAATACATGATTTATTCAGAACACTGATTTTGGTTTTGTTCCAAGTAAGCTATTACTTTATATCCTCCTGACATTTCCTCTTTTCTGTAAAAGCTTTCCAGAAACAGAGGGGCATGCCTAGAATGGCCAGGGCTGCCTAGGGGGATGTCTGTATTGAGACAGCAAAGTGTATGTGGCTTGGGGTTGGCATAGCAACTCAGTTTAGAGCAGAACATAGGCAGACTGGTGGGTAGCCCTGCTATCCTAACCTGAACCCTAATCCAGGGTGAGTGAGTGCCACTAGTCTGAGCAATCTTAAGTTCAGAAGCTCTCGGAAAGCAATAAGTGAGTGGCCTGAATGGCAGGGGCGGGAGAGGATAGTTGCCATCAATGAACTCAAGACTCAGTTTTATAAGGAAAAATAGTTCAGAAGATCTGTCGCATACTAATGTATCTGTTGTTTTGGTTTTGGGATGATGCCTGGTGGTGCTCAGGGATTACTCTTGGCTCTGTGCTCAGGGATCACTCTTTTGGAAGGCCAGATGGTGAAGGACCTCAAATTATGGCTCACTGGCTACATATTGTATTTGTTCCCATTTTGTTTCTTCACTTCAAAATAAGATATATGCAGTGCACATAGGAATTTGTTCATAGTGTTTGTTTTACTATAGTCCGGCCCTCCAACTGTCTGAGAGACAGTGAACTGGCCCCCTGTTTAAAAAGTTTGAGGACCATTTCTAGGTCATGATAAAGAGTTTGGCTTTTTCCCCAAGATCAAAAGGAAGATGCTTCCAGAGGAATCTGATGAACCATGTTAAATGTTGGAAAGATCTCTTGGGGCATTCAAAGATGGTAATGCTGCATTACAAGGGGATGGGAATGAGGTGAACAAATGATACATAGCAATCCTGGAGTAGACAGTTATCCCCATCACTAATTAATTTCCTCAAGGACTCAATCACATCCATTCTTCATTCCTGATAGTCTAACGCATCTGTCTTTATTTTGACAGAGTGACTTCTAATTGTGACTGCAGTGTGCTTTGAGAAATCGGCCACCAGGTAAACACAAACGAGTGTATCTCAGTTTAACAAACCATACTTTTCTTTCAAGATTCCATACTACATACAACTAACACCTTATTCAATTGTTGCCTTAGTCCTATACGTGAGATGCTCTTAATTCCATCTTTCATGTAAGGAAATTTAAGTACAGCTTTATAGCATGCACAGATGTTTGCTGCATCAATTATACTAGCAAATTAAACAGAATGAAAGTATACAAGAAATGAATATCCAATAAGAAGCAAATTGTACAAAATAAATGCTGACACATTCTTTTGATGAAGGTATTCTAGTAATACCTTTTATCAGGCTAAGATGCTACCTTCTACTCCACGTTTGCTAGAAATAAGTGAATTCACTTGAGTTTGATTTCACACTTTTCTAATCGGCAGAGATGAGAAATGATTTTTATTATTTCATTTGCTTGGTAATTTACATTAATTACACTTCTAATGTGAAGGACCTTGCATTAATGGAATAAAGTTAAGTTGCTTATGACGCTGTTCTCATTATTTAGCTAGATTTTGTTGTTTTAGTAACAAGTGAAGTTGACTGATATTTTCTTTGAGTATAGTTGAATTTTCCCTTTATGAATTTAAATGGTGAGGCTTTCCTTTTGATGAGTAGTCTTCAAAATGTTTGAATTATTTAAATTCTTTAATAATTCAAATGCTTGAATAAGTAGTAGAATTTCAGAGTAAAGCAATTTGGGCTTTTTTTTTTTTTTTTTTTGAGAGAGAGAAGAATAATTTTTACCTACTGGTTTAATTCTATTTTATTTGGACTTTGTTCCTGACTCAGTTTTGATAAGCTTTGTTTGAAGTAATAAGTATTTTTCTATTGACTGTGTAGAAGAAAAATTTCTGGGTGAAGGGATAAGTGAATGTTCAGTTTTAGAAGACATCATCAAACACTTTCCAAAAAGAGTGATTGTAGGAATTAGAAAGTTTGCATGATTTTCCAAAGTGTTTGAAAATTTTGAATTTCCCGTGTCTTTTTTATATAGAATATTTTCTGGTTTTGTTAGTTTAATTTTTTTTCCTCTCCATTGTGCTGGTGGGTGTGTAGTAGGATCATATTGTAGTTTTAATTTGTATTTCTCTGTAGACCAACAATGATGGGTACTTTTTCATGTGCTAATTGCCTGTTTGGATTTCTTTTGTGAAAAGTCCTTTCAAGTTTAAAAATAAGAAGTGAAGTGTTTATCTAAACCTTTTGAAAAAAATTAGTCTGTCTTATGGAATTGTTTAATTTGGGGGGGTGTGCCAAAACCAGAGGTTCTGGGGCCTGTTTCCAGCTCTGTGTTTGTGGGATTATTCCCCGCACTGGGCTGGGATCAAAACCTTATCTTTTGCATCAAAGCAATGTGTGTCGGTCCCTTAAGCCTCCCCAGCTCAAACTTTTAAAAATAATACATATCCAAGATTTTAGATCTGGGTAGGATACATGTTGTAAATTCACATATTCAAATTTCCCCCATTATTTACTTTTTTTTAGGGGGAAAGGAGTTGATGGGCTACACCTGGTAGTGCTTAAAGATGACCCCTGGCTCTGCACTCAGAAATTACTCCTGGCAAGTTCAATCTTCCGCATCCCATATGTTCCCCAGAACCTGCCAGGAGTAATTTTTGAGTGCAGAGCCAGGGGTCATCTTTATTTACTATAAAGTGATTGAAAACCATCTGTGCACTCATTGATTAGCCTGATAGTTTATTCTTTATGATGTTGAGTTCAACGTCATATTTCATCATGTGGAAGAAGCACAATTTGTTTATCCATTCACTAGTTGATGAACCCTTAGGTTATCAGCAACTTTTTTTTACTTTATTTAAAGAAAATATATGACATAGTTGAAATAATTGAACATAATGCATTTGTTTCCAGATAAGTGAGAGTAGTTATTAAAATATATAAATATATAATATTATAATAATATATTATATAATGTATATAATATACTTATATTGTATATAATATATAAACATAAAGAAAAAGAAAAATGAAAAAGGAAGAGAAGAAAGTTTAAAAAAGAAACAAGTAAAAGTACAGTGTTAAGCACATTTGTGAAAATTATTGTATCTCCAATGAAATCATTAATATAAGAGTAGTTTGTTGGCTGTTGTTTCTGTTAAGTTGGTGTGTTTCTATAGGGATGAAAATATCAAATGAAGTTGCCCAGCAATTCAAAGCACTATTACTGATATTGCAGCTTTTGTGAGGCACGTTCTCATCTGCCAGGCCTCCACAGCTTGACTTTCATCTCATTCAAGAAAAGAGTGAGTCTATGGAGCTGGCCTGGTGCAAACATGATGACTGTATTTGTGAGCATGTTTGCAGCTACCAGGTTTCTTGGAAGAAGGAGGATATGGGGATAGGGTGCCCACGCTTGCTCCAAAAAGCTCTGGTGACATCAGCCCCAAGACAGAGTACCTGAAGTTTGGTCAGATTGGTGTCCCTGAAGGGAATTGTACAGGGGTGATGAGGTGGGGCCATCAGCAGAATGGTGATTTTGGATGACGAATATAGCAAGCATGTCTTCGGCAGGATGGAGGATTGGTCCACAGTTTTTTATGATTTTGAATAAAGTGACTAGAATCATGCATTAATAGGATTATACATTAATTAATGCATTAATCATCTTTGTATAGATATGCTCCTTTCTCTTCAGTAAATTACTTGCAGTAGAAGCAGGATTACTGGTTTTTTGTTTTGGTTTTGGATTTTGGAGCCACACCTGATGACACTCAGGGGTTATTCCTGGATATGCTCTGAGAAATTGCTCCTGGCTTGGGGGACCATATGGGACGCTGGGGGAACAAACTGCAGTTCGTCTGAGTATAGCACGTGCAAGGCCAATACCTTACCGCTTTGCGCCACCGCTCTGGCCCCTGGAATACTGGGTTTTATAGTCAATGTTGGTGAGATATGTTTGACCTTTTTTAAAACTATCAGACTGTTTCCAAAGTGAAGGTGCCACTTTACATCTCAGTCTACAGTATATAAAATTTTTGGTTATATTCAAACCTCCCTAGAACATTATATTATTATTGGTCTTTATAGTTTTAGAGGTTTGAGTTTGTGTGCAGCATTCTCTCCTTGTATCTTTAATTCTTTTTTTTTTCAATGATAATGATGTCAACAGGCTTCTCTGCCATCTGCACATCTTGTTTGAAGTGTCTATTCAATGATGGATCCATGAAAAATTTGAGCAGTCTTTACATGATTGAGATATATGTTCTGAGTGTAATCTCTTTATTAAATATATGCTTTGCAAATGCTTTTTTTCATGTTTTTGGCTTTTTTTTCATGTTATTTAAAGCATCCTTTCCAAAGTAGAATCCTGTATTTTCTTTTTACAAAGTTTAACATACTATTTTTCTATTAGTAAGAATGACTTTGTATTAAGCCACATCTTTGCTAAAATAAAGGCAACAACACATTTTTCTAGAAATAGTAGAACCAGAGATATGGGAAAATGGGTAAGATGTTTTACTTGCACCTGACTGACTGGGTTTAATCCCCAGTACCAAATATAGACACACACACCTCCACTCCGTTAGGAGTGATCCCAAACCATGGTCAGGAGTAATTCCTGAGATTAGCCATGTATGTGTTCCAAAAACAAAAAAAGAATTTTTATTTAGTTTAAATTTTTATCTATTTTCTAATTAAGATTTTTTTTTATTTAAACACCATGGGTCTATTTTGTAAATTTTTCTGTGCTTGGTTATAGGACACATTTGAGGCACATTTTGTATCTGGAGTTGGGTAAGAGTTGAGGTTCCATTTTTATGTTGTCTAAATTTTCCAGTACCATGTGTTGAAAAGCTATTCTTTACCCTTTTTAATTACCTTGTCACTTTTCTCTTTCTATTTCCTTCTGGTTCTCTCATTACATGCAGATTAGGCAATTTCATGGCTTTCTATAGCTCTTTGAATGCAATTGGAGAAAAGTCTCCTTTCTCTCTGAATTACTTACTATATGGATCTTTTTATCTAACCTGTCTTTATGTTTATTTATTCTTTTTGGGGGATAGTTAGGCGACACCTGGTGGTTCTCTGGGGTTACTCTTGGCTCTGCATTCAGAGATTGCTCCTGGCAGTCTAAGGAGACATATGGGATGCCCGGGATCCAACCCTGGAAGCTTCTTGGTCAGCTGCAGACAAGGCAAATGCCCTACCACTGTGCTATCACTCTGGCCCCAAACATTTACTTATTCTTAACTGTTTTTCCATCTGACTTTTAAAAATTTTTCACTTTATATAGCATTTTTATTGTTAGAATTTATTATTATTATTATTATTTTGTTTTTGGTTTTTGGGCTACACTTGGTGATACTCAGGAATTACTCCTGGCTATGTGCTCAGAAATCGCTCCTGGCTGAGGGGAAACATATAGGATGCT
>PVKC010050173.1:0-10624 GCA_004027635.1 Crocidura indochinensis
AGAGACTTCCCTTAACACTGAGAAGACCTAAGAACATCAACGACCTGCATACTGGACAGGGCTTTCTGCATTGCCCTTTAATTGTAAGGTGAAACGAAAGGACACTCTGCACCATCCTAACTGCAATATAGGATATGCAGATTCCAGGATCTTTAATACAGAAACATGATACCAACAACAGAGACATCGTGGAAAATAAGTGTTGGCACTACAGACAACGACTTGGATTGGGCAATCTAGTGTGCCTGGAGCCTAGAGCTGGTCTTATGCCAGGAAACTTCAGGGGTTTGGCCCCTTGTATTTAGGCCAAGGATTTTCCTTTCCATGACCCCCATATTTTGGTGGGCCGATGCAAACAATCATTGCCACTCTAACGCCATTTTTACTGTGCTCCTTTGACTCTTATCCTTAAAAAGAAACACCCACTTTTTTTGAGGCTAAAAAACTAATATGCATATGCATGAAAATGTAAAAAAGTACTATGCCTTCAATATTTAAGGAGTTACTTAATTTTTATGGCATTAGAATGCTTGATGTGCTGCTAAGAAATACGTATTACAATCTGGGAACTTGAGGGACAAAGTAATTTACATGGCTTCTGTTTTATTTTTCTTAATATTCTTTGGCTGAAAGTTCAATATTAAGATATCAGCAAGGGGACTTATGTGAATTCTGTTTATGCATGATTATTCTTCCACTGTAACTTTACCTTGTCCTCTTTCTTTGCATCTTTGTTCTTATAATGAAAAATAAAAAAATTAAAAATATATATATGGGTTCTAAATCAAGCACCTATTATATTCTAGCACTATGATTAGTGCTAAAAATATAAGGACAATCCAAGTTCTTTGTTGCAAGCTTCCTATCATGGATTAATCCTCTTGACTCTCATTTCTATTGCCTCTGTATATTATTACTATACTATCTTTATAGCAATTATTTTCTATCATGAATTATTTCTATTGATATTATTTGTGTTAGTGTTGTTCTGATAAGCAGATAAGAGGAATACAGAGCAGTAAACTACTCAACATAATAAGAATAAGAGCTTCAACTAGGAGTTATTGTGCCTGAATATTCAGGTTTTGTGCCTGCATATACAAAGGTGCAGAATCCAGAGAGAGAAAAGTTAGAAATTAGAAAAGAATTAGAAAAGAAACTACAAAAACATAACGAGAGAACAAAGCTGTCACGTGAGATGGAAATTGACTCTGACCTATTAAACTTGAGTCATCGGGTCAAGGTTTTTTTGTTCTTCTTTTGGTTTCCAGGCCACACGTAAAAGTGCTCAGGCCTTATTTCTGAGTTCAGGGGTTACTCTTGATGGGCTCAGGGGACTACATGTGGTGCTGGAATCAAACCTGGGCTGGAAGCATGTGAGGTAAATGCTCTATCTACCTGTACTCCGTCCCCAATTGGTATTTTCAAAATCATGGTTCCTTACTGAAAAGGAAGGCTCTGTAATGCTTAATAAAATCGAGAGAGGTGTTAGCAGAAAATCGCCACTGCTTTAAGAAAGATTCTTCTAGAATGGAGAGTTCAAGGTGAGAATGGGGAATGGATATGGCAGAGTCAAAGATAATTCCATATTGCTAGTCTGAGCAAGGACTAGATGAAAACCCTAGAACAGCATCTTAGAAGAAATTGGTTTATTATTCAGATAGGAATAGCTAGTAGGCTGGTAGACATATGAATATGAACCTGAAGTAGGAACTATTGGAGAGTTTATTGACAAATTGTAACTAAAACAAGAAGGGGGCCGGAGCAGTGGCGCTAGAAGTAAGGTGTCTGCCTTGCAAGTGCTAGCCTAGGACAGACAGCGGGCATCCCACAGGGTCCCCTCAAGCTGGGAGCGATTTCTGAGCACATAGCCAGGAGTAACCCCTGAGCATTAACGGATGTGGCCCTAAAGCAAAAACAACAACAACAAAAAGATAAAACCAGAAGAATATTTGAAATCACCTGGAGAAGACATGCATAATAGAATGAGTGTCCATAATAGATCATGAAAAATAATATCAGTTAGGAAATAGATATTTTTGTTGTTATTCTTTAACCATTTATTAAAATTGTAGTTTAGGTAGCACTGCTATTAATTTTGTCTGTTAACTTGTCACTGTACTTTTAACTCCACCAAAATACCCAAGACCTTAATACTGTCTGCCAGTATCCCTATGCCACTCTAGTCCAAGAAAAGATTTTCTCTTCAAGACTAAAAATTATGCTACAAACACTTGGTTCTTATCTTTGGAAAATTGAAGACACTTAGACAGTAAAATGAGACAAATTGCCACAATTAGTATGTCTTGGAGCTCAAATTCATACCTAGAAATTTGACTCTGGAGACTAAACTTTCAATACTTACAAAATTCAATAATATTAAGGTTAAAGTTGGGTGGGACCTTATACGTTATCTAAATTTCCAAGTCAAGTAATTTATCCTCCACAATAAACTTAGATCATTATTTCATGATGACTGAAACATAATACATCAAAAGGCACTTCACTTACTGTAAAGAGGTCAGATCCTTTACATAGAAACAAAAATTGCCTTCCATAGAGCTTCAACTGTTTGGGGGAAGTGGGACACACCATCTAGCATTACCCAGGTGTTACTTGTGACTCTATGCTCAAGGATCACTCTTGGTAATGCTCAGGGATTCAACCATATGTGGTGCCAGAATTGAACCTAAGTCTGCTACATGCAAGATAATTGCCTTCGCCACTGTACTATCTCTATGGCCTAGTTTCACCTCTTTGGAGCTGCAGAGCAAAAGAAATTGTGGAATTGAAAAATCCATCATGGTTCCCAAACTCTTTTGAATAGTCGCTCTTTGTTTTGATAGCTCACCACACACTGAATTCACATTCATACAGAAATTCCACTCCTCAGCATCCTTGTAGATGGACCACTGCCATACCACCTGTGTTCAGTCAATTAGATGCAGCATCAGGATTTCATATTCAAGTACCTGAGGGAAATGACTCTATGAGAATATTTGGTTTTGCCAAAGATGGCAGCAGCAGAAGTCACAGCTGTGGATGTTGTCCTCAGCCAGTTTAAAGCTTTTCTCTGTGTTTTTCTAGGAAATCTAAATTCCAGATATCCTTGGAATCTTAAGACTCTATGAGTTGCACCATATCTTCCTATAAAACAGGATATTTAAATCAATTTGTTCACTATTTTATCATCTGAAAGTCCTGAGAGAAATAAATATTCCTAATATAACAAGATGCTTTTCCAAATTTACATAAAAATAGGTAAATAAAAGACCACTCAGAAAAAAATGGATAAAGATAATAGATAGGAAAATTATATAAATAAAAATACACATATGCATAGATATTAGTACTTGAGGAAATTCAAACTTATGCAAAATGGAAAACTATTTTTTGCATAAAAATTACAAGATCAAGGGGCCGAAGAGATAGCATGGAGCTAGGGCATTTGCCTTGCATTCAGAAGGATGGTGGTTCGAATCCTGGCATCCCATCTGGTCCCCCGAGCCTGCCAGGAGTGATTTCTGAGTGTAGAGCCAGGAGCAACCCCTGAGCACTGCTGGGTGTGACCCCCCAAATTTTACAAGATTAATAAGAGCCTTGTTAATCAAGATACTGCAAACATGCTTGTAATCGTGATGCTTAAATAAAAATTTATATTAAAAAATAAAAAACACATTTTGTATAATAAAAAAGATACCACATTTATTGCTGATAAAAATTCCCATAACATGAAAGTAATATGGACATGATATTAGAACTAAAAGTTTGCACCTAGAGAGTCAGCAATATTTATTCTAGCAAATTTAATTTCCAAACTAAAAATCTGAAGTACATAGGACACTGAAGGCTGTTTATTGAAAGAATTTCTATAGTCTCATAAAATACTATCCATAAATAAGGAGTTGCTCATACATAGAGAAATATTTTCATAAGTTTTATTTTATTCATTTTGGCATATTATGCTGCTTATATTACATCAAAAACAGAATCTAGAGTGTGATTAAATAGTTGATAGATAAGTGGTAGGTGATAGAGAGATAATAGATATATTGTTAATAAATAATAGATGATAGGTAGATGATAGATAATAGATAATATAGAGAGAGATCTATGATAATAGATAGATGCTAAATGATGGGTTGATAAAAATAGATAGAAGGATGGATGGATAGATCAATAGATGGATGGATGGATAGATGATAGATAGATAGATATAGATAGATAGATGATAGATAGATAGATAGATAGATGATAGATAGATAGATAGATAGATGATAGATAGATAGATGATAGATAGATAGATAGATAGATAGATAGATAGATAGATAGATAGATAGATAGATAGATAGATAGATAGATAGATAGATAGATAGATAAAAAAGGCTTGGACACAAATAAGAATCAGAATGAACCCAAAAATGTAGGGAGATTTTTTTAAAGTAAGAAGGCTGAGGGAGGAGGCCCAGGGGAGCAACTTTAGGCTTCCCATATGCTTGGCATGTTCTTACCATATGAACCAAGTGTTTATAATATTGTAGTACATCTCATATAGTTTTGAGAAACAAAGCAAGTTACAGAATTATCTATATAGTGTGATCCCAGTTTGGGGATAATAACAAATACATATAATCTCTTCTCTAGAATTAACTCTGAAAATTATCTCTTTATATTATATAAAGATCATAATGAGGAGCTTATTAACATTTGCTTTTTCTGTTCCTGCAGTTATATGAGTTATAATAAGATTTTTCTTTAGTAACTCTGAAAAGACCATCAAAGTGAAAAATAAGGTAGAAGATAAAAGGGTGGAAGAAAGGAGGTAAGCAGAAGGAGGATAATTGGAGGAAGGTAAAATGAGGAAAATTGAGGCCCGGGAGATAGCATGGAGGTAAGGTGTTTGCCTTTCATGCAAAAGGTCATCGGTTCGAATCCTGGTGCCCCATATGGTCCCCCGTGCCTGCCAGGAGCAATTTCTGAGCATGGAGCCAGGAGTAACCCCTGAGCACTGCCGGGTGTGACCCAAAAACCAAAAAAAAAAAAAAAAAGAGGAAAATTATGGGGAAGAATAAGACAGTCAATAAATATTCCTCCCCATGTTTCTATAGACAGTCTTTTATATTTACCAATACTGCAATGTTGATAAGAGACAGTGATTTATATTGCCAAAATGATAACCATTTTATTCATTCCTTCTTTTTACCTAAACAAAGATAATTTATTGTCTATTTGAAACAATAAGCTGTAGTCACTCAAAGAACCATAGTAAAATTATGCAAAATGGACAGACTTCACCTATCAAATTATCCAAGTGGTATAATGGATAGTGTATCTACATGAATTGAATAAAACAGAATTTGGCCATCTCCCTGAGTGTTTAATCTGAGTCAAAAACATAGCGCATTGTTTAGCTGAGCAATAGACACGGTGGACATATTTGAAGGTTTCTTGAGTCTAATCGGGGATGTTAATGCAGCATAAATAGCATTCAAACACTAATGGGCCATCAGAGAAGTTACAAATTTTTAAAACTAAGAATCTGGATGACTTTGGCCTGTAATTAAAACAATAAAATTTTCCAAATATGAATTTTAAAGCGCTGTGAAAAACACCAGAGCAAACTGCAGAGAGGAAGCAACTGTAACAATTCCCTTACCAAAGGGATTTTATTCTTTGCACTAAAATAAGCTGCTAGTAAAGAAAGAAGAAAAAATCTGCTTTTGAAAGAGCATTAGCCTAACAATTATTAAGTGAAATAACGAATCATGATAATAATATGCGCTCTCATTTAAGGACGCCAAGATTTCAGGAAGATACTAAGTGCTTTGCAAGTCTCCAGACCAGTTTAATTTTAATGCAAGTTGTCTCTAAAGCTTATACCTAAAGTTTGAGGGATGAACATGGGAAAACCATTGAATTGAAAAATGGCAGATAGGTGAGTGGATGGATGCGAATACTCCCTAACTTATGTACCATCCTTAAGAAACAGAAAATTTCAGTGAATATAAATAAAACAGTCCAGTGTTTAAAGACAGACAGAAACATTTTTATCACACCTTCTCTCTGAGCAGATTTTTAATACCATTCAGCAGGCAAGTCAGATCACGTTTCTTTGTCCTTGTCAATTCTGTGTTAAAGTTGACATTTCTCTTGGAAAGCTTCCATTTAACATTCCATCGAATTGTCTGATCCACCCTGAATTTTATCACGGCTTGTTCAGTATCTTAATCAAACACAAGCTTTAAATAATGTATAAGAAAATGACTAAGATGAAGGAAGTGAAGGAAATTCAATTGCCTCTGTCCCGAAGTACAACCCATGCACCTAATGCTTTTCCCCCATTACCGTGTGCATGTTGGAAGTCAAAGATGTTATCAATGCCCTCTTGCTTATAAATGCTTTGATAGGGCTTTTTGAATGCTGCTCCTTTTTGTTTTTCTCAAATTGAGTCATCACTTTAGTAATTCATTCTATTTCTTCGTTGTCTGTCTGTCTCTCTCTCTCCCTCTCAAACACACACACACACACACACACACACACACACACACACACACACACACACACACATACACACACACAAATGGAGCAAAACTTGATTTTTGCTCCTTCCCTGATTTTACAAAGATATCATTGTCAAGTCAGGAAGGAGGTTTTAGGCCTCTGCTTTCCAAGAGCCTTCTGTGCTAAAGCAGATCACGTGCCGCTTCCCATTTATTTATGTGTTTTCCTAATGAAAGGATGCCTCTTTGTGCTGCAATAGATAGTTTAGGTTTTTAATATTGTTAGTGTTGAGAGATAAACTCTTTGGTACATATTGGAGAGTAATAAATTGTGTTGAACATTGATAAACTAACGCAATTACTAGCGAGGTCAGAGAGTCAGCTAATTTAGAAATATCAGTCCTAGGATTTTGAGTTGTCCCCTGGAGAGTGGCAACCACTTTATTACAGCAGGAGGGTGAGGAGAAAATGGTACATTAGGATTGATCTTTTGATCTAATTGTGGAACTCTGCCATTCCTTGTTTGACAAAAAATGCTTACCAAGCAAGAGAAAACATAGCACAACTAATTGAGGACTATCCCTTATACACCAGACAAAGTACAGGATTTCTGGGTAATAAGAAACTGTGTTTGTTCTTATTGGCATGCGTTTGTTGCCATGGAGGCACATATTTGTATCTCTTTTCCAGATGTCTTGTTTTTATTTTTGTTTTGAGCCCACTCAGCAGTGCTCAATGTTTACTTCTGGCTCTGTGTTCAGCGATCACTATTGGTGGAGCTTAGTGGATCATATGCAGTGCCAGGTATCAAACCCAGGTCAGCCACCAGCAAGACAAGCATCCTACCTACTATACTATCTCTCAGTCCCTAAAATGCCTTTTATAGCATGCCCAATCAATTTCAATATTTTCAGTGATTTTCAGAAAAACTTCATTTTCCTCTTCATAAACTGTGCTAGTAAAATTTTTAAGAAAAACTTTTATGCCTGGGCCGGCGAGGTGGCACTAGAGGTAAGATGTCTGCCTTGCAAACGCTAGCCTAGGATGGACCGTGGTTTGATCCCCAGGCATCCCATATGGTCCCCCAAGCCTGGAGCGACTCCTGACCATATGGCCAGGAGTAGCCAGGAGTAAGCCCTGAGCATCACCGGGTGTGACCCAAAAACTAAAACAAACAAGCATACAAAAAAACTTTTATGCCGCTTAGGAGTCCTGGTTTTCACATGATTTTCAGTTCAATTTTTTTCATTTTTTTTTATTTTTATTTTTAATTATGAGAACAAAGATGCAAAGAACGAGGTCAAGGTAAAGTTACAGTGGAAGGACAATCACCCATAAACAGAATTCTCAGTAGTCCCATCAGTTCAAAATTTTTTTATTGATTGTACCTATTCTTTAGTATTTACTTATTTGCTTATCCATAATGAAAAATTAAAGGTCACCATGCAGCTCATAACTAAGTTGCATTTACTCAATGACAAATTCTTTCTAGACCTATAACTTTCTGTTTCCTGAAGATTGTATTCTTTGCATGAGTTAGATTGTCACCCAGCATCTAATATGTCCTAGGACTATAGGACTAGGTAATTGAATATTGTGTTAAAGCCATACTGCAGCTTTACCCTAAACTGGGTTCAGTTGAAACAAGATTCCTGTTTAGCTATCAGGCACAACTCAGACATCATCAAGTTGCATAATTAGGAAAAGGCATTTTAAACAAAGTTCCTTTAACCACATAATCCCATTTAACAAGAGTGTCAGAGAAAGTACTGCCACTGAAAAAAGGTTAAAGGGTGTTATGTTGGAGGCTGGAGAGATAGTATGGAGGTAAGGAATTTGCCTTGCATGCAGAAAGAAGGTCCGTGATTCGAATCCTGGCACCCCATATGGTATCCAGAGCCTGCCAGGAGCAGTTTCTGAGCATAGAACCAGGAGGAACCCCTGAGTGCTGCTGGGTGTGACCCAAAAACCTAAATGGTGTTATGTTACATTTTAGCAATCACAGAATTGACAGCTTTCCACAAGTTTTGATTCTCACTGGTCAGTCACAAACTGTCTAAACCTCCCCTAATATATATGTATCTATATATCTATATATATAGATATATATATTACTTGCACTAGTAATTTATGATATAATATAGAAGTTTAAATTTAAATTAAAAACCTTACCCTTGAGTATTATAATTCCAAAGCAGAAGCCCTTTAAAGATTAAATTTTTACTCAAGTGGTAATAAGACAATCAGGAAATACAAGAAAAATAGTGATATGCAAAATCACTATTTTATCACAGTTTGAAATAGAATAAATTTTCTCAAATGATAAGATAATTAACAGAAAGGAGAAAGTTCATAAGAAGCTAAAATAAGGGAAAGCATCGGTGTTGAGTGATTTTTAATAACGCTGTTAATTCTTTACCAAGATTTAACTCTATATCTGCAACTTTCAGATTCACAAACTGTATCTGAAACCCTTCCAGCTTCATTACTTTTCCTTTCTGGATTCTCAGTTGCCGTCAATTTAACTTTATTATTGAGTGCTTAAAGCTCACTGAAGGATGTTCATATTTTAAAAATAGAGACCACAGCTAGGATGTTTACAATTCTATCTGTGGCAGAAGATTTACTAATGTAGGCAGCAAATAACCAATGTCAAATCAATGCAGGTGGAGTAGGTATCTACCCTTTTCCCGTAGGTTCAATTCCCAGAATGGGACTATGGTAATTCCTTTGTGATAATATCAGCTCTAGAGATTTAGCCATGTATATTACATTATTGAAAGAATGATGAGCTGATGATGGTCTGCTAACAGAAAGATTGCATTAGAAAAAATATTAGCCCAAATACCTCTGAATAGTTCTACTACCTCTGTTGTTGGAACATTAGACAGTTTTTATATTTCAAAAATAAGTAGGAAGTGGATAAGTCTTAGATAACATAGCTGAGAGGTAATTCCATACTCAGAGTCTGTAAAGAATGATCTTCCAAGATCTTTCTTGATCTTTAAAAAAATTATTTGCACAGAAAATAGATAATAGAAAAATTACATTTGCACTGTTACTACATATTATTAGTAACACAAATGTAAAAGTATTATATTACATATACATAATATAATACTGTCTTATAATCACAAACCAATATTCTTTTCATAAAATGTATCATGATTTAAAATACTAATATATTACGACTTGAGTGATAGTACAGTGGGTAAGGTGATTGTATGCAGTCAAACCTGGTTTAATCCCAGGCATCCCAGATGGTCCCCTTAGCCCACAGATTAATTTTCTGGTGCAAAGTGAGGAGTAACCCCTGAACATAATTGGGTATAGCCCAAATTCCAAATACATAAGTAAATTAATTAATTAATTAATTAAGTACTCATATATTGTCAAAATAATCAGGCCATCAAGTTACAGTTCTATTTGGCAATTACGCCTTAATAAAACTAGGAGAGAAACAAAATATTTGAAACATTTTTCTCTGAACATTATTTTGAGACTCGTGTCATGAGGGAGTATGCCTTTTCTCTAACGAACCTATTAACAAAGTCATTTGTGGTTCTATTCATTAAGGAGAGAACATTCTGGCATATTCTTTGGGTGAGATTAAAAGCTCTACTTAGATCTCTTTGATTTTATGGCTCTTGGATGTGAGCATTTAGTATTCCTGAAAACAATCTCTTTTCAAGAAGACCCATACTACTCTTGCCTGTTTGCAATACAGAATCTCCTAACAAAACTTTTTATTTATTTAAAATATCACTTAGAACACATTTTATTAGGATATTACTTTTAATATTTTAATGGACACATTTATAATTGGATGATTGTCAGAGTGATGAATAATTCAAATATACCTCCAGGCAAGTTGTTCAGAATATAAATAACCCAAGATATGATTAGCCACATATGAGAGTATATAAAATAATGTTTATTTTGGATTTATTATGGAAAAAATGGGGAGAGGGGACAAAATGAACTAACTCTCATTGCCTAGCACTAGAATTTCTTTTTTTTTTTTTTTTTTGGTTTTTGGGCCACACCCAGTGACGCTCAGGGGTTACTCCTGGCTATGCGCTCAGAAGTCGCCCCTGGCTGGCCTGGGGGACCATATGGGGCAC
>PVKC010050174.1:0-10503 GCA_004027635.1 Crocidura indochinensis
AGCTTTCAGGTGACTGTCACAACATGAGTAACCATCAGAGAAAAGAGCTCAGCTGAGCCCAGCTTAATCCTTCAACCTGCAATATGGCTTAGTTAAAGCCACTAAACTTTTGGGTGGTTTATATGTGCATGATAACTGCTATTAAGATGGACTCCATTGGGGCAGGGTGGTGGCGCTGAAGGTTAGGTGCCTTGCGCTAACCTAGGACGGACCGCAGTTCGATCCCCCGGTTCCCCATATGGTCCCCGGTGCCTGCCAGGAGCGACTTCTGAGCGAATAGCCAGGAGTAACCCCTGAGCGTCACCGGGTGTGGCCCAAAAACCAAAAAAAAAAAAAAAAAAAAGAAGATGGACTCCAAATTCCTTTATTAGTCTATTAAGCTTGAGTTGTTCTCTCTGTCTCTCTTTGTCTCTCTCTCTCTCTCACTGTTTGTTATTATTGAGGTCATGCTCAGTGGTACTCAGAAAACCAATCACATGAGGATGGAACCAGAGCTAAAACATGCAATATATGTGTTCTACCACTTAAGACACAACTTGGATTCTTGGTACTTTTCTCTTTCAATCCTTTTCACAGAATGGTAGTGGGGGAAGGATTATAACTGGTACCTGGTAGTGCTCAGGTTTCTATGATGCCCTAGATCAAATGCCAGTGGTTCCTGCTTGAAACGCATATACTCCAAGTCTTTGAGTCATCTCACTGGCCCATGATGTATCTCTTAGTCTCATCTTGTCCCCAACCATTTATATGACTCCTGAACATTTGAAATATGGTAAAAATTATCTTCCATGTTATGGTATCAGGGGTCAAATACAGAGTCCACAACATTTTTTCAGCTGCAAAGTTATATCCCTGACCCCATGTATTTAATTTTTTTTTTTTTGGCTTTTGGGCCACACCCAGCGGCACTCAGGCATTACTCCTGGCAATCTGCTCAGAAATAGCTCCTGGCAGGCATGGGGGACCATCTGGGACACCAGGATTCGAACCAACCACCTTAGATCCTGGATCGGCTTCTTGCAAGGCAAACACCACTGTGCTATCTCTCCGGCCCCCAATGTATTTAATTTTAATAGCAGATTCTCATTATTTTTTAATATTGATCATATTCAGCATTGTTTGGGGAGGAATGAGATACTTGAGGAGCATGTAGTGCTAAGGCCTTTGCACTTGCTAGGCATGTGCTCAACTGCTAGAGATAGCTCCTCACTTCTCTATGAATTTTTGAGTTTAGATGTCAGACTCAGCTTACTCAGGGGCTACTTCTGGTTCTGGGCTTGGGGGTTTACTCCTGGAGTTCTCTAGGGACCATGCAGAGTTGCAGATCTTAGCAGAGTACATTGCATGTATGGCAAATGCCTTAATTCCTGTACTAGCTCTTCAATATATATTAGAATAAGGAGGGGCCAGACAGATAGCATAGAAGGACGGTGGTTCAAATCCTAGTATTCCACATGGTCCCTCGAGCCTGCCAGGAGTGATTTCTGAGCATCGAGCCAGGAGAAACCCGAGTGCTGCCAGGTGTGGCCCAAAAATAAAAAACAAAACAAAGCAAAAAAAGAAGAAATTAAGGACAGATTATCATAAACAGTCAGGATACAAGATGGGGTGTAATATGTGTAAGAGAATCATTTTACATCTCCTCTTTTTTCCTCTCATCTATCATGTCTTTGGCCTAACACAATAGTATCTCCAACTCTGCCTTAGGTCCATGTTGTTCTAGTTCTTTGGGGGGGGGGCACTTGGGACCACATTAGGTGTGCTCAGGGCTTATTCCTGGCTCTGTGCTCAGAGATTACTCCTGGAGGGGCTTGGGAAAACTGTATGTGGTATTGGGATAAACCTAGGTCAACTGCATGCAAGATAAATGCCTTAAATCTTGTACTGTCTCTCTGGCCCCTAACTCTGAGTTCTTGATGGCCTGAGCACAGTTTTGATGAACAAAGCCCTGGTTCCACTCCAGGCACCAAAACGAAACTAAACAAAAAGCCAGAGCAGGAACTAGAGACATATTTCAAGGTGTGTGGGATTGTATGTGAAGGGCAGAGCTAGAGTAGTGCACCTCTAGCCCTGATAGCCAAAACCATAAGGCCTGCAAGGCAAGCACCTTACCCACTGTACAATCTCTTTAGCCCTTATCATTTTCCCCCTTCCACTTCTCATCTTTTTTTCCTTTTTTCTCTGTCCCCCTATGTCTTTCTCCTCCTTTTCTATTTTTCTTATTTTGAAGCAAAAATGGGATTTATTTAGAGGTTCTGAGGAAGGTGAAGAAGATGATATGGGAGAGAGAGATAGAGAGAAATGCACTCAAGAAAGAATGCAGGCTTCTCCAATGGCAGAGAGATTCTCCAATATGCATCTCAGTGTGAAAGTATGAAAGCATAAAAGAACATCCTAAGAGGGGAAGTGTGGGTGACATGTGCATGTAGACACCATGTGCATGGGCTGGCAACACATATGCTCAGCACTGACAGATGGACCCAGGGAGCATATGAGCTTCTTTTGCCTTTTTTGTTTGTTTGTTTGTTTTTAGGTCACACCTGGCAGTGCTCAGAGGTTACTCCTGGCTTTATGCTCAGAAATCACTCCTGGCAGGCTCAGGGGACCATATGGGATGCCAGGATTTGAACCACCGGCCTTCTGCATGCAAGGCAAACACCTTACCTCCATGCTATCTCTCCAGCCCCGTGCCTCTTTTTCTTATCTTTTCTTTCTTTTTCTTATTTTGTTTGGTAATGGGGAGTTGTCCTCAGGGCTTACACAGATCACCCCTGGCCTGGACACTTGGGGGGAACATGCACAATGTCAGGAATGGATCAAACTACAGTTGACTGTGTGCAAGGCAGGGTCTTACTCTCTGTACCATCTCTCCCATCTTTCTCTTTCCTTTTTGAAAACATGGAACTCTCTAGGGTAGGAAGCTAGTTCAAAGGGCTGAAGTTCATGCCTGATATATACAAGTTCTGAGTTTTACAGCACTACACACCTGTCTCCCTGCTTACACACTCCCAGCACTACTGGATATAACCCTGGTAGCCTCTAGCACCTCCAGGGCTGGGAAGTAGCTTCAGGGTTCCTGTGCACAGTTGGGGAGTGCATACCTCATCTTTCACCTGAAAGTTTTCATTCTTGACTTCCCCTCTGACCTTGTTTCTAAGAGCAGTTGGGTTCCTTTGCATCCTGGATACTGGCAAGTATACCAATGTGGTAGCTTGGTTCCCTGAAGACTTTGTGAGATTGATGGGAACATCTGCTCCTTTAACAACCTCTCTTCTCCCTGCCTAAGGTGATCCCAAGCCTGATTAAGCTTAAAGCTACTGCTTAGTAGTTGATGAAAATCCTAGTCTGGTGGAGACCAGGGTTAGGCAGGGTCTGATATACATGCAAGGAAGACACCGATTCTGCAGTTCTGGCTAGCTCAGCCCCTGCATGGGGAAGCAAGGTGCCAGTTATACAGATTCAGCTCCATTCCCACCAGAGCCTCATCTACACTCTACTCATCTGGCTGGAAGAACTTCTGGTTGTGGATATCCCCTCCCCCAACTTATTTATCTCACCTGAATGATCAGAACTACGCACACCTGGAATGGGCGGGTAGAGGAGTCTGCAGCGGGGGGAGAGAGGGGATAAGAAGGAGAGTTAGAGAAGGAGACGCGAGAGCCATCATCATCAGAGATACAGCATCAGATTCAGTATCAGCAATTCAATATCATCAAAGCAGCAGCAGCAGTAGCTTCACCAAAGGGAGTTAGTCAGCCTGAAAGTCAGTTAGGAAGCCTGGTAAAAGCAGCTGAAAGGAAGACAGAGGCCGAGAGAGCCCAGTAGGAGTAGAGAAGTAGCTGCTAGGAAAAGGCTTAGTATAAGAGGCCATGTGAGGAGATGTGCATGATGGTAGGGACTGTGAAACAAAGTTGGCTGACTCCTGGAACCTCTTCGGACTGCTTTGTGAATCTCTCTGCCCTCACTCTGCTACCTTCAGACTAGCCAAGCATAGGGGCTGCAGGAGCCGGGTTGAGCCCAGAAAGACCTCACCATCCCCACACCAACACTGGGACTCTTTAATTTATATTAAGACAACACTGGTGGCTTTGCTTCTCTCTTCCTGAGGCTGAGGGCCAGGCACGTGTCCAGGGAAAGGATCCCATTTTTCCCAAGGATCTTACCTTTTCATACCACCTAAAACTCCATCTTATCTCTTTCTTTTCCCTTTAGTCTCCTTGTGTAATTTTTTTTTAATTCTTGTTTTTCTTTTGGGTCACACCCGGCATGCTCAGAGGTTACTCCTGGCTCCATGCTCAGAAATTGCTCCTGGCAGGCACGGGGACCATATGGGGCACCGGGATTCGAACCGATGACCTTTTGCATGAAAGGCAAACGCCTTACCTCCATGCTATCTCCCGGGCCCCTCTTGTGTAATTTTTTTTATTCTCACCATAAGGTTTAATGGACCTCCCATTTCCTTAAGCCTCAAATTTCTAACACAATTATTTTAAAATTTTATTTATTTATTGATTAAATAATTGGTTTTTGTGCCTGGTAAAAGCTGGGTTTCTGCATCAGGTGTGTGTTCCAGTCTGCAGAGCTAAATTCCCCAGTCCTGAAGAATTAGTAATCACATTAGCGACTTCAGCTGCATTCTCATTGCTACCACATTGTCCTAGAGACCTCTGGCAACTAACCTAACTTCCATACAAATGTGGTATCAAAGAACTACTTTCCTGGATCTATTTATGAGCAGAGTGTAGTGTTGTAGTCTCTGCCTGTACCCTAAAACTAATTTACTTGTTTGAACCCTTAATTTAATGCACAGCTCCAGCTAGTGAAGCTTGACAGTTGCAGGCACTTGAAAGTACCCAATCGGGGAGCGGTTAGCCGGGTAGCCATCACACCCCGCAATTCGACACCAGGCCAGTCCTCAACGCTGCCTCTTCAATGGGTGCTGTTGTCAGGATTCGACTTATCATAAGGGGTGGGGCGAGTGTTGGGCCACACCTAGACTGACTTTGGGCTCCTTGGCTGTGTTCAAGGGATTCTACAAGGTGGTGCCCGGTTTAGATCGGAGGATGCAGATGCAAGACAAGCACTTCAACTAATCCCCGTACTAGATGCCTCACGTCCTGACAGGGCCGCTCTAAAGCGCTTAGCCAACGTCATGCATCCAGTAAGTGCTCCCTAAAGCTTTCCGTCAAGCTCTTGCTTAGAGTTTTATGTTAGTGATCAAACATGCAGACAGTGCAACTTCACTTGGAAACAAAACTAAATTTAAAGTCCCAGCCTGGGGGGCCCGGGAGATAGCATGGAGGTAAGGCGTTTACCTTTCATGCAAAAGGTCATCGGTTCGAATCCCGATGCCCCATATGGTTCCCCGAGCCTGCCAGGAGCGATTTCTGAGCGTAGAGCCGGGAGTAACCCCTGAGCGTTGCGGAGTGTGACCCAAAAACCAAAAATAAATAAATAAATAAATAAATAAATAAATAAATAAAAATCCAAGCCAAAGTCAATGCAAATAGAATTAAGAGACCTAAATTAACAATTAACTCAAAGGGGACCTGTCAGTGGCAGGCCAGGGGGCAAAGAGTGGTGGGATAGGATGCACTCTGGGTCCATTGGTGGAGGGAGGTTGACACTGGTGTGGGGAGGGCCCTGACTCATTGTATACCTGAAATTCAACTATGATCCTAATTATTAAATGTTTCAATTTAAAAAAAGTCCCAGCCGGCCGGAGTAGGAAGGCCCGGCCGGGGACGAGACGCTGGGGCGGGAAGGAGGAGCCGACGGGGCGGGCCGGGCCGGGCCTGGGGCGGAGTCCGCGAGCCCCGCCCGCCATCCACCTGCGGCAGGTACTGGGGCGACTCGGCCGGGCTCAGGCCACGTCCACGGGGAGCGCGGGCAGCCCCGCCCCGCAGCCACCTGCGCAGATGGAGCCGGCGGCGCCCGGCGCTCCCTCGGCCATGTCGGCGGAGAGCGCGGGGCCGGGGTCCGAGTCCGGGTCCGAGTCCGACCCTCGCCGGGTCTGCTCGCAGCACGGCCAGGCCCTGAGCTGGTTCTGCGGCTCGGAGCGCCGTCCGGTGTGCGCCGCCTGCGTGGGGCCGGGCGGCCGCTGTCGGGGCCACCGCGTCCGCCCCGCCGAGGAGCACGCCGAGGAGCTCCGGGTGAGCGAACGGGGAGCCGGGAGGGAGGCGCGCAGGGCCGCGGGGAGCACAGCAGCAGGGGCTCCCGGCACGGGCACTGGCCCCGGCACCGGGCGACTAAGGGCGAGGCCTCGGGAGACAGGTTGGCTGAGTTCGAATCCCACCTCCCCTTGCTAGTCGACTCCTTAAGAAGAGCCCGTGCTCTTCTCCACCTTTTGGGGTGGTACAAGCGAGCACTGCGGGGAGAGTCCGCGAAGAGCAAGCATGCGGTGCAGACAGCGCGCCTCTCACCTCGGGCCCGGTCGCACTTTCTGTGTTGGCTAAGGGTCTGTGTTGGCTAAGGGTCCGCTGAGCAACGGCTCCCGGGCCAGGACCCCCCACCCCGACTTCCACTCCCAGCGGCTCCCCCAGCTCATGCATCTCCTGAAACCGCTACTCCCCACTTGGTGGGTTCCACACACTCACCCCGACATCCCACCTCGCTCCTCTCCTGACTTCCTGGATGGACTTTCTGGATGGGCTTGGATTCTTCTTCACCTGGAGGGGCAGAGGGGCCGGACGGAGGTGTGGTGGTCCTTGGCACATTGTCCACCTGGGCATCTTCTCACTTGGATCCCCTCCTCTGGGCAGCTGAGATCAGAGTCCACTGTCACTCACTCACTCCGGCTGCTGGGGATTTCCTTGAGATTTGATTAAAGACTTGGATTCTCTCCTCCTGAGCTTCTGTCCAGCTGTGCGGCCTCAGGGCCTCTCTGGGGACTTTACCTGCTTTACCTAAAGGGAGCAGGTGACCTGGAAGGGATTCAGTGAATGGCACCTGAAAGCTCCGGATGGATCTGATTTGTGACCACTGTCCACCACAGACAGGGCTGAGGAAAGGAAAGGAAAAGTGGCTCGTGGTATGAGAATGGGTAGAAACCACGCATGTGTCAGGAGCACTTCAGTGTCTGTTCCTTCGTCCCATCCCAAACAGGATCCTGCCTCCATTTTTCAGATGGGAAAATGGAGGCCTAGATCAGGGTGGTTGGAAACTCTTCCATTGCTAGTATGCTCAGGGGCTGGCCCTGGAAAATCATTGGCTTGACCAGAGGAAAGCACAGTTTTGTCTGTTTCAGTGGTTGGAAGGAGGAAGTGATGTGAGAATTTAATGAAACCTTGAGAGAGAAAAAAAAAGTTGCCAGTTGGGGCTGAGAATGGTGGTGGGTGGTGCGAAGGTCAACCTGGGTGGGAAGTCTTGCCAAAGAGTGTCTGCCTGGTGTGAGATTCTGAGCCCTAAACAAACTCCTTTGCCTGGAGGGAAATAGGTCTTGCTCTCTTCTTTGTTGTTGTTGGTTTTGGGGACCCAGCTGGCTATGGTCAGGGTTTTGCTCCTGACTCTTCATTCAGGGATCTCTCCTGAAGGATTGCTCCAGGGTTTTGTTGTGCTAGGGTGCAAACCCAAGCCTCCTGTATGCAAACCATGTACACATCCTGTTGATCTATTTTCTGTTCCTTGTTTGTGGTATTTTTTCTGGGGGGGGGGGGGGGAGTGTTATACCTGACAATGCTCTGGGGTTACTCCTGGCTCTGTGATCAGGAATTGCTCTTGGAGGACTTGGGGGATAAAATGAGATGGTGAATGGAACTCAACTTGGCTACATGCAAGGTATGTGCCATACCTGTTATCCTATCACTCCCCTTTTCTAATGGGGCACACCTGGATGGGCTTGTTTCTGGCAGTGCTTAGGGTACCATATGGCATGCTGGGGATCAAACTCAGGTTGACCTCGCGGAAGGCAAATGTTCTCTGCCACCCTACCCCCCCTTTTTTTTTCTTTTTGACCATGAACTATATAGAGGTGCTTTGGAGCTTTTCCTGGTTTGTGTTGGAGGATCACTCCCAGTAGTGCTCAGGGACCATATGATGCTGGGGATGGAACCCAGACCTCCTGAACTCCAGCCATTCAAGACATCTCCCTGACTTGCCCTCCAGATCTGCATAGATTGTTATTATGGTTCTGAGACCCATGCCAAACACACAATCATGCTTAGGTCACCAAGGGCTCACACAGCTGTGTTCTGGGAGCCATGCAGTGTGAGTGCTCGAACCCAGGGCCTCACACATGTAAGGTTTGTGATGTCTCACTTGAGCTGCTGCCTGGGCCAGTTTGTGGTTTTTGTTCCTTCCTGGTGGGTTACTCCTGTGAGTCAAAAAAGTTTTGCCTGAGGGCAAGAGTGTGATCTTGGCAAAGGCAGTGCCAGCTCAATAACTTTCAAAAAGCTCCTGGTGCCAGACCTCTAGCTTTCCAGAAGCCGTCCCCACAACCTGTGGGGTAGGGTGATCACAGCGTCTTCAACTCCATTCTAACTAATTGGAGAATGGAGGGGGGATTTACAGGTACTTCCCAGAAGAGGTGACCAAAGTGAAAATAATGGTAGGGTTGCTGTTGGAAGGAATTCTGTTACTCCAAGAAATGGAGTGAGGCAGCAGGTGCCTGGCTGGGTCACTCTTGGCAAGCTCCCCTCTGTGGGAGTGGCATCTTCATTGCTACTCCCTCCCCTGTTCTCATAGGGGCTGCTCACAGCTCTGGGCATTGTGAGCCACAGGGTCTCTTGTGGTCAGAAAGTGGGTGGTAATTCATTCACCAAATATTTGTTCTGGACTTCCTGGGTGGAGGAACTTTCTTCTAGGTAGTGGATGTGGAGAACTACTCAGAAAAAGAGATAAAGCACGGAGGTAAGGCATTTGCCTTGCATGCAGAAGTTTGGTGGTTCAAATCCCGATATTCCATATGGTCCCCCGAGCCTGCCAGAAGTGATTTCCGATTGTACAGCCAGGAGTAACCCCTGAGTGCTGCCGGGTATGACCCAAAAACTAAAAAAAAAGGGGGGGGGTATTCAGATATTAGGGTTTGGGGAAAGAGAAAGAAAACATGCCCACAGCATGAAGGAGGAAAAAAAGCCAGATGGGGCCAGGAAAGAGGCTCAAAGGGCCAAACACAGGTTTTGTATGTGAAAACCCTGACTTGGCCCCTGGCACTGCATTGGTCTACTGAGCATTACAAGGAACAACTGAGAGCATGGCAGAGTGGGGGCTGAAAACTCCAAACAAGGAAAAAGAAGTCAAGTGAGGTTAGTCAGGGAAGACTTATGAAGAGGTGACCTCTGAAGGGGGCAGGGAAGAGAATGTGTGTGCAAGAGAGTATATGTGACTAATTGTAAGGGATTGAGAGTGTATATATGTTTGTATAAGTGTGTGTGTCTGAAAGCAGACGTGAATATGTAAGTCTGGGGGAATGAGACTATGCGTGTGCGTGCGTGCTTGGGTGAAGATGGCCAGTGAGAGAGCAGGTTCAGGGGCACTTTGGGCCAGAAAGGATTAGAGTGTTTCTGGAGCATAA
Organism: Crocidura indochinensis; assembly: GCA_004027635.1. Lineage (NCBI taxonomy): Eukaryota > Metazoa > Chordata > Mammalia > Eulipotyphla > Soricidae > Crocidura > Crocidura indochinensis. The sequence continues at coordinate 9,512 of PVKC010050174.1, forward strand.
AGGAGCCGAGTAAAGTGGGAGGCAGAGAGAGGGCAGCATGTCAGAGATAGGCAGAGTCCTCTGAGGCTAGGGCTGACAGTAAAATCTCAGAATAGTAGTGGGGGCTCTGGTGGGTCCTAAGCTGGCCTAGGTCCTCATCTGATTTCCTTGTGAAAGGAGCAGGAATTAAATTAGGGTGAGGATGTTGGGGATGGTTCAAGAATACTAACCTGGCTAGGAAGCTTAATAGTGCTCCCAAGAGAGGAATGGGATGACGAGAAGCAGACATAAGAGACAGATTTCAGAGACAGAAGTGGCAAATGGCACTAGGGGATCACCAGGACCAACCTCAGTAGTGCTAGATACTGAGTTTGGAACCTGAAGTATGCCCTGTGAGTTATCTCCTTGGCCCCAAGAGCCTTTTATTGATTGATTGATTGCTGTGTGAGGAATAGAACCCAGGACCTCACACCAAGAGAAGTGCTGTAGCACTGAGCCCACTTCTCTTTTGGCCATGATCATAATCTCTTTCCTCCTGTCCCCACCAGCTCACTGACTCCTCACACTTGGCCCTAACTTTTCAAACTCTCTTCAGTCCTGCGAAGGGGCTCAGTGCTCCAGCACTACTGAGTGTGGTTCTGGTGACCCCTAGTGCCAGGAAGAGGGGTGGGAGTGGAAAGCATCTGGAACGTAAGTTATTTTTGTTTTGTTTTGTTTTGTTTTGCAGCAGTGAGGTCAGAGTATACCTACTGGCATGGTGAGTTGAGTAGGGTTAAAGGGAAGATCACTGAACTAGTACAAATGGGCAGAGTCTGAAGGCCACAGTATGGTTTATGTTGCAGAACAAGATTGTGGACCAGTGTGAGTGGCTGCAGCTGCAGAGTGCCGGCATCACAAAGTATATGGCAGAGGTCTTGCCAAGGAAAAACCAAAGAGTATTGGTAGGTAGTTCTATGCCTTTCCTTCCTCCCCTCTGGGCCCTGACCTAGGATAGCAACCCCACCTTTAGGGTT
>PVKC010050175.1:0-10613 GCA_004027635.1 Crocidura indochinensis
AAAGAAAGAAAGAAAGAAAGAAAGAAAGAAAGAAAGAAAGAAAGAAAGAAAGAAAGTGCATAGGGGCAGTGGGGGGAGCGACCCAGAGGCACTGCTGAGTGGAGAGATAACCTTGTATACTAGAAACTTTAAACTAGTGTAACTGCCCCCCCCCCCACGGAGTGATAGCACAGCAGGAGGGCATTTGCCTTGAACTTGGCTGTTCGATTCCCAGCATCCCATGTGGTCCTCTGAGCCAGGAGCGATTTCTGAGTGCATAAGCCAGGAGTAACTCCTGAGCATCACCGGGTGTGGCCCCCCCAGAAAAAAACTACTGTAACTACATCAAGTGTTTAAAGATAGAAATAGAAATGATTGTACCTATCCAAGGAAAATGAAATTAAAAAAAATCTCTTACTACAAATGGAGAATATTTGTTTTCTTCTTCACATCTTGTTCCTAGTCTTCCAGTTTTCCAAAAAGAACCACTTACACTACTTTTTGTTTTTGTTTTGTTTTTGTTTTGGTGTCACACCTGGCAGCGCTCAGGGGTTACTCCTGGCTCTATGCTCAGAAATCGCTCCTGGCAGGCTCGGGGGATCATATGGGATGTCGGGATTCGAACCACGTCCTTCTGCATCTAAGGCAAACGCCTTACCGGTGTGCTATCTCTCCAGCCCACACTACTTTTTAATACATATTTTAAAGCTCTAAAAAACATCTCTTTTCATGACAGTATGCTACAAGAGTGGAGAAACCCTTTATCTCTTAGGTCAAGAAAATTTCCTTTCCAATTTCCCCAATACTTACTATGCCTATGCAAACAAACAAACAAAACTTGCCACAGCAGCCTACTCCTCCTTCTTTTTATTGTTGTTGTTGTTGTTGTTATTGTTACTTTGGTATTTGTTTTGTTTCTTGTCTTGTTTCTTTGTTTTGATTTGTTTGGGTTTTTCTTTTTCTTTCCTTTTTAAATTCATAGCTATAGCTTCTAGATAGGGGCTCCTTCCCTGTTTTTTTTTTTAACAAACCATAGGACATGTATCATCTCATTCTGCCTCATAAATTGAGGGAAAAGAGGAAGGAAGGGAAAAAAAGTGAGTGGTACCAGGGTCAAGCAGTCGCAGGAGCACTGAGCAGAAATAAAAAATGATCAGACCTAAATATCCAACCCGAAGTCTGACAACAGAATCAAGAGACCCAAACTACAACAAAAGGGACCTGTTACATAAGCAGTCCAGGGAACTAAAAGTGGATGTATGGGATGCATGCTGGGAACATTGGTGAGGGCTGTCATCACTGGTGGTGGAAATTGCCCTGATTCACTATCACTATGTACCTGTGTTACTACATAACTGTGAAAGACTTGTATTTCACATTGGTCTCAATAAAAAGTATTGAAAAGCAATCTCTTGTTCACTCATCTTATTTTTAAGATATTATACTATATCTTATAATATACTATATGTGTGCACTATTATAGCACACAACAATATTCTGCACCCTATAAATCTATATTTTCTTTCTTCCATCCTTTTCTTACTACTTTCTAATTTTTGTTTGTTAAGGACACATCAACCTGCCAGGCACAATAGCTGCTCCCAGCTCTGTGCTCAGGGTTACTCCCACCAGTGTTCATGAACAAGGAGGTGCTAGAAACTGAATTTGTATACACACACACACACACACACACACCTCTGCATGTATAACATTTGATGAGCTCATTGAGCTCTTACCAATTTAAAAATTATTGTCTTCATCATCATCTTCTTTTTTTCTTCTTCCTCTTTCTCTTCTTCCTTTCTTCTTTTCTTCTCTCCACTTCCTCTTCTTTCTCCTCCTCCTCCTCCTCCTCCTCCTCTTCTTCTTCTTCTTCTTCTTATTATTATTATTATTATTATTATTATTCCACATTTAGTGACACTCAGGGGTTACTCCTGGCCCTGTGCTCAGAAATCACTCCAGGCAGGCACAGAGGACCATATGGGATGCTGTAATTCAAACCACCATCGATCCTGGGTCAGATGCTTGCAAGGCAAATGCCCTACGTCTGTGCTATCTCTCTGGCCCCTAAAAGCTATTTTCTTAATATCTACATTGAATTATTTGTCCCCAAACATGAAGTTTTTCAGCTGACATAAATTTACTCCCAAAGATCACAAAGAAAGACTTATAATATAGTCAAGAAAACATGGCCAACAAGTCCACTAACAGATAATAGACATTCCCTAGTGATTTAGGGTTGACCCCCCTCTAAGTAGGAACCAGTTTCCTTAAAACTTTAACAATTAAGTGTGGCTTTGGAAACCGTTCTGGTCCAAAAGACCCTCTCAGGCACTCCATGAGATCAAAATTATTTTCATAATATTTCTAAGATGTTATTTGTCTTTCTCACAGAGGAGTTTTCCAGGGACTACAAGATGTGTGAATACCAACAATTGAATGCAGAAACAGGGAACTCAGCTGTCTTCTATTAAGCCATATACTGGCAAAAATGTCGAATAATCTCATTCTTCACATAAATTATATTTTGGTTTGGCACTGCTATTTTGATGAAAAAAATATGTGTGTTCACCCAAGTATTCTTATGGTCATGTTAAATTATAAATTTTAATGATTTTCTTATTTTTAAATTGTATTATGAATAAACATTGGTAATAGCAAACAACAGAAACCCACTGTAGAAATATGGGGTTCTTAATAAATTTGGGGAGAGCACAACTGGAAATGCTCATGTATTACTCACGTATCTGTGCTCGATTGACCTTTGGCATTGTTCAGGGTCATATGTGATGCCAGGGATTGAACCAGAGTCAGTCACATACAAGGTGAGCACTTAAACCTCTCCGCCACCCCCCCTTATTTTATAATGTCTGGTAATTATTAATTGGTTCTTTTGAAAGCCATTTAAATATTGTGAGTCTCATAAATCTATTTTACTTTTAGGAAAACAAGCTGAAGATGGAAGACACAGAGCAAGAATAATTAAGGGATAGGTCCTGAAGAATAATTGTTACCAATCTACAAAGAGTGGCCCACAAATTTACTGGCATCTAATATGATAGATTGATTCTTATATCAGATCTTAAAATGAAATGAACCTTGTTTTCTTATTTAAATTTGGAAAATACTGGGGTTTGCAAAGAAGCATTTTTCTATTTAATCCTTTATGGCAGAATATGTCCATGGTAATTTATAACACACATTGAATGGAGGATTCCCAAAGAAGCTTTACCAGATTGTTCTGGAAGCCACAACAGAGACCAGAAGAAAACAAAGTTTTGCAGGATTGTTAGGGTCCCTTCACATTCATTTTCTCATCAGAGTTTGAGAGAAAATGAATGAAAGTAATAGAGAGGTATTTTCAAAATTAGGATCAATATTTTTTCATATTTTTAAACCATTACTTTAAATTCTGGCAAAGATGAACAGAAGGGTGAGAGTACTTGCCTTGCATGCTGCAGACACTGGCTTGCTCTTTTAGCACTCCCATATGATTCTCTGAGCCTCACCAGGGGTGACCCCTGGTTGCAGAGCCAGAAGTAAATCCTGAGCACTGTCGGATGTGGTTTCCACTATTCCCCCCAATTTAAAGCATAAAAGAGATTAAAAGGAGACTTTCAAAGGCCCCATAAACTATCAGTCCTGACTCCTATCTTACTCTAGAATTCCCTAAACTTAGACCATAAACCCACAGACTGCATATGGGACTCATTGCCCTTCCACTTAGCCCTCCATGTTCCCTGCCTTCCTCACCTACCCAGGCTTCTGGCACCAACTCCAATGAGTTATATAACTTAAGTCCCATATTTAGGTTCACCACTCTCAGACCCTCAATATTTAAGTCTGGAAATGACTACTGTTGCAATTTACTGCAACAGTATAACTTAAATGTTTTCACCAGGAAGGGAAAGAGAATATCTGGGGTGGTTTATAAGCAATGATCCAATCATCACAGAGCCAGACACTAGACACTGGACAATTTCAGATGTCAATTATAACTCAATAAAACTAGAATTTCTTAATAATCTTTTAATTAGGACAAGGGAAATAGAGAGAGAGAGAGCACTCAACAGTCATGAACACATGTTTGTATGCAAAAGGCCCAGCTTTGATCCCTGGCACCACATGGTTCCCAAAGAGACCCTTAAGCACTGCCAAGTAAGACCTCAAAACCACAAAGCGAAGAGGAGAATAATGCCTATGGCGTAAGATCATTGAGTAAATGTTATTTGTAATATGAATGTTAATTATTAATTATTAATTAATTTATCATATAAAATTTATTCATACATAACATTCCAAATAGAATCAGCACAATATTAGTAACCTAAAACTCACATTGATGAAGACTATTCATCTTGGGCATACCCAATCCTAGTTTGGGGTGTCGGAAATGCCCTTGACACCCCAGGTGTCCTGCAGGGGAAGCACTTTAAAAGTCAGTGGCTTTGGGTCAGTGTCTGAAGTGCTGAGTGGAGAATTGAATGATGCCTTCAACCTAAAGCTGTTCCTTCAACATATCTTGACTTCAACACACCTTGACTTGATGACTAGTCCAAGTTTCAAGGAGCCAGACCTTCACTGTAGTTGGCCCTCATAGACTAGAACTGTCCTTGAACTTGAACCTCTCTTATATCTTCCTGTTCTTACCAACCCACCACAGGCATCCACTCTCAGTGCCTTGGTTCTGGGGGTCAAGAATATAAGGTTATATGTGTGCATGATTAAGGGTACAGGTGAAAATACAGAGGCAGAAAATTGACTTGGGGCTCCTGCAAGGAGGTCAGAAAAGGCCAGGGAACCCCAAAAAATGAGAGCAAATGCAGTTGGAGTTATGATACAGTTGAGACAAATACAGAGGTAGTGCTGGCCAGAAAGGAAACCTAGGTTTCTCAAGGAGTGTTCTGAGCCAGTGACAAACTCACCAAGACATTCAAAACTGTAGTCTTAGTAAAACGCTCATAATCCATAATTTACATAATAAATAATTAATGTAACTCCATATGCCTACGAGGACTGTGTTAACACATATGTATGAACTTGCTTTGACCAAGTACTATGATGATGATGATGATGATGATGATGATGATCGGACCAGCTGCAGTGCAGAAGTTACCCAAAGTGTCATGGTCAACCCCTTCTGTTACTGAACAAAGGAACAAAGGCATAAACCCCAGCCTGTCCTGATGACACAGATCTAGAGTCAAGTTCTCCTGTGTGTGTATGTGTCCACAAGAACGAATGCATATGTGTGTATATGTGTATGCATGATATATGTAAGTGTATATGTGAGTGTATGTATGTGTCCTTCCTCTGAATCTGCCATCACTCTTTTTTCTTGACCTGATTCAGTATAAAACTCAGCCAAAGCTGCTATGTCTTGGTGACCTGCCTCAGTGCCTGGGTTGGAAGCAGTAATGTAAGAGTCATTTTAATGACAGCAACAAAAGAAAACTCTAACCACAGGGTTCTTGTATGATGTTTATTTAGCTCTAACAGGGTCTAGAAATATTGTCTTGAGTTTTCATCTATTTTCAACTATCTCTTGTATTATTTAATAAATGACTAATTAGCACAAGTAAATTTTTGGGGGGGAGAGACTATGTTGAAAACAACCTTAGACTGTAAATCATCTTTGATGATTTGGAGGAGGGAGAAAAGATGGAAGCAGTGATAAAAAAGATTCTTTTTCTCCTAATAATTTATATACCAAAATAAGAGCCTAGGGTAACTACAAAAAAATGTAGTTCACTGGTATTTCAAAGCTAATACAACATAGGTCATAGGCCAGACAACCAAGAATATAAGAATATTGAAACTCTGATCTAAGAAGGAGCTTTGGCTTTGGATACAAGATCAACAATCTGCTAAGAAGGTGTCGAACAACAGTTATTGTTCATGTTGCAATATGTTACCCAAAAGTTCATATTACAATATGTTATCCAAGTCTAATGAGCAAATTTTGCAATGACCTATGGTAACTTTTAAATAGATAATCCTCTAATAAGACCCTAATTAACACTCTGAGTAAAGTGTCTGCCTTGCCAGCGCTAGCCTAGGACAGACCGTGGTTTGATCCCCTGGTGTCTCATATGATCCTCCCAAGCCAGGGACAATTTTTGGGCGCTTAGCCAGGAGTAACCCCTGAGCATCAAACGGATGTGCCCCCCCCTCCAAAAAAAAAAGACTCTGGACTAGGAAATTGTTATAGGGCAAGAGCACATAATTGGGGGGTGGGGCTTGAGTTTGATCCCCAGCACCACGTGTTCCTCAAAGCACCACTATGTGCCCCTCCCAACCTTCAAGAAAGTAAATGTTTAGAGAAACAAGTGAATTCTAGTGAACCCTCCAGAGGAGGATTTAATTAAATTTTAAATAGTTTTAATTTATATGAATGAATAATCATTTTGTATCAAGGTATTGTTTTAAATAATATTTTTCTCAAAAAGATGTGTTCCAACAATTGGGATACTTGTTTGAAGATGGTAGTTGAAAGAAATTGATTTCAAAGAGCATCATGGGGCCAGAGAGATAGCACAGTGGTGGTAAGGCAATTGCCTTGCACTCAGCCATCACAGGAGGACTAACCCTGGTCTGAATCCTGACATCCCATATGTCCCCAGGGCCTGCCAGGAGAGACTTCTGAGGGCAGAGCCAGGAGTAACTCCTGAGCATCGCTGAGTGTGATCTCCCCCCCCCCCAAAAAAAAAAAACAAAATACTAGAGCTGAGGTTCATCATGGGACTAAGTTGGACTAAATCATGGGTCCTGGTATTGGGCTGATGTGGTGCATTCACCTGGGGGCCTCTTCCTTCCACTTTTCTAAATCTTTTACCTCTGAGAGCATAGGACCCATCTACCTGGAGACCAGTGACCATATACCATTTAGCTAGAGCACTGATGCCCATATGTGTGGAAGAAAGTGACATGTGACCAATTCTGAACAACATTTTCACACATGATTTATTAGTTTTTGTGTGTATGAGTGTGTGTGTGTGTGTGTGTGTATGTGTGTGTGTGACAAGCCCTTACTCCCGTGTCAAAGAGGAGAAAACTGGGAGCCGGGAGGTGGCGCAGGAGGTAAGGTGCCTGCTGCCTTGCCTAGGACGGACCACGGTTCGATCCCCCGGTTCCCATATGGTCCCCCATGCCTGCCAGGAGCGACTTCTGAGCGCATAGCCAGGAGTAACCCCTGAGCGTCACTGGGTGTGGCCCCCCCCCCAAAAAAAAAAAAAAAGAGGAGAAAACTGTGGCTCATAAAGACTGAGTAACAATGCATGGTCCTTGTAATCAACACTGAGCTAGAATCTACAGGAAGATAGAGGAATTCCAAAGCTTGAAACTCTTGTAACTTCACTGTATGCCACTGGCTCACTGGTGTATTCAAATAGTTGGAAGGGGCTGGAGAGGGTGTAGAGGTTAAAGCATTGCATGTAGTCAATCCGAGTTTGATCCCCAGCACTACATATGTTCACCTGAGTGATTCTTGAGCACAGAACTAGGAGTAACTTCTGTGATCTTCTAGGTGTGCACAATTGTAAAATAGTAATAGCAAAATAAAATAGGTTGAGGTAGTAGAGATAACACAATGGGTTGGAGCACTTGCTTTGCTTATGGGATGCCTGGGTTCGACCCCTGACTTCATCTGGTTTGCTTCTCCATGACCCCAAACACCACTGACAGTGACCCCAATTCCAAAAATTTAAGAATGCAATTAATTGGAATGTGTTGAATACCTGCTATAGATAGTCTCAATTCCAGCTGTCAGAGAAGTGACCAGCTAGTGCTCTATGGGGGTAAAGGGGGGAGAGAAGGGAAACGAAGGCTGGACCATCCCTTCAAGTAGGAACTCTGGTTATGGGTTATGGGAAGCAGTTGTTTTCCAGAATAGCTGGGCTGTTTTTGTGTTCCACTAACATAGTACTTAATCTCCAATTTTTCTCCAACCTTGATGACATTGGTTATTTAGAACTGAAATGATGTATCATGGCCATGATGAGCCTCATTTTTAGTTTTCTGAGATAGTCACTTCTAAGACACAGTCATGGATAATGTCACAAAGCAAGTAGGTTAAGGCAAAAAGAAAAGTCCTGAGTTGAGAAGCCTTCACTTGCTGATTACAGCAGAACTCCCAAGTTTTCCAGTGATGGATTATTTTCTAGGAGCTCATGGTTGGCTCCCAGCTTCCACATGGAGACATTTTCCAGATGGTCTTGAAATAACCCATCAGATTGGGCTTCACTGCAAGTCGCTGCCTCTTCCTGCATGCTGCATGCTGTGCCTGTGAGTTCACAAGTAGAGAGAGCACTAAATGCTGGAACAGTTTACACAGAGCCTCCTAGGACGGATGTGTCTATTCATTTTCTTTCTTTCCTGTACATGTATTGCTGGCAAGGGTTCTAATTCTTTATGCAGTAGTACACTAGATCTCTGCCAGGAAGAGTTCCCTCTGTTGGAGTGTCTTAACTCAAGTCTGGAATAATTTTTAGTTAATATAAATGAATAAATCTTTTTGTATCAATGTATCAATTTTACATAATATTTTTCTCAAAAAGATGTGTTCCAACTATTGGGATACTTGTTTGAAACATTGACCTTTAATGTTCTATAAAAAAAAAAAAACAAAGTGATGGGCCAAGTAATAGTACAACTTGCCATGAAGGGCAGGTGCTTACCTTGCAAGTGGCGAACTGGATTCAATCACCAGGACCCCCATATGGTTCAGTTCTCTGAGCTTGCCAGCAGTGATGTCTGAGTGCAGAGAGTACGGAGCCAAAAAGGTTTTCCAGGAGTTGTGTTTTGCAACACACTAGATATGACCCATAAACAAACAAAAAGAAAAGAAAAAGAAATAATCTTTCCCTTTAGTAATTAAGTCATAAGAAGTACAAAGTGTACCTGCGATATCATAAACACCAGGTCAAGGGCTGCAACAGCTATGGTATTGGGTTTTTTCCTGGCATGCAGCTGCCCCATGTTCATTCCCATGCATCTCAGAGGGAGGGGCCCCTGCCTTGAGCATCACCAGGGGTGGCTCAAAAACCAAATTTGACTTTTTTGTTTGTTTGTTTGTTTGTTTGGCTTATTTTGGTTTTTAGATGGTCATACACACTGATGTGTAACCAGGGCTTACTCCTGGTTCTGTGCTCAGAAATTACTCCTGGTGGGCTCAGACCATATGGGGTGCCGAGAATCAACCTGGGTTGGCCACATGCAAGGTAAATGCCCTCGCTATTTTTCCCTAAAAAGCAATCTCAGCTGAAGTCTGAAAAACGATTACTGTAAGGCAAAACTGTGGCTCTGCTTTGGAAAAAGAACTGATTTTCTTTCTCTTTGTTATGAGGGAAATATTTCTATTAATATTATTAAAGAAAAAAGCTGAGCAAATATGTAGTAAAGGTTAAGCAAAGATTTATAGTGGAATTAAAGCCATGGCTTCAGGACATTTAAACTATGAAAAAACACCAGGAAAATGAACTGAAAATTTCTTGCTTGAAAAATTCCTTACATAATAGCTAATGATTCATGTTTTATTATTTTTTCACTAAGTGCCTGTTCTTAACTAATTTTTTTCCTCATTGGTAACTCACACTAATCGAAATTAAGTAAAGGTCAATTGTGTTCTGTTGATGAGAATGAAAGAATAGTTTCCTCAAGAAACTATAGGTAGAGTTATTTTATAGGCCAGCTGCTGCCCCTTGGGTATTTATCTTAATACTATGACAACATCAATTAAAAAAAAAAGATAAGGATACCCTTATGTTACAACATTATTCACAATAACCAAGTCTTGGAGACAGCCTCAGTGGCTAAAGACGACTGAATAGATAATGCTAACAAAAGGATAATAAATGGCAAAAATATATCTAATGTCCATATATATGTACATATACATATGAATAATGCTCAGCTATTGAAATAAAATATAAAATATTGCCATTGAACATTACGCTAAGTGAAAATGTCAGGTTGGAGAAAAAGCACCATATAACTTATTTCATAAGGAAAAGTTTGGGCGGGTGAGGTGGTGCTAGAGGTAAGGTGTCTGTCTGCCTTGTGAGCGCTAGCCAAGGAAGGACCACGGTTCGATCCCCCAGCATCACATATGGTCCCCGCCAAGCCAGGGACAATTTCTTGAGCACTTAGCCAGGAGTAACCCCTGAGCATCAAACGGGTGTGGCCAAAAAAAAAAAACAGGAAAAGTTAAAGAAATTAGTCAAACAACAAAACAAAGCAGACTTTTAGATTATGAAAACAAAATCATTGTGACCAGAGAGAACAGGGGATAGATAAATCAGATCAAGTGGGCATGGTGGTGGATAGATTTTTGGTGACAAATAGAGTATGCAGAATATGGAGATATATATGGGATGTATAAATGTTGAAGTATAACATTATACGAAAACTTACATAATGTCCTAAACCAGTGGTCAGCAACCTGCGGCTTGCCAGCCGCATGTGGCTCTTTACACTTTTAATTTGGCTCTTCTGTGTGCCAGGCGGCCACTCCAGGAGTCAGGACTCTGCTCCTAGCCTCTATCAGTGCACGCCCTGTGTGGCTCTCAAAATAAATTTCAATGGTGGTTTTGGCGAGATTTGGCTCAGTTGGAAAAAAAAAGTTGCCGACCACT
>PVKC010050176.1:0-10607 GCA_004027635.1 Crocidura indochinensis
TTCTTTGAGTTTTGTGAGCATCCTCACTATTTCTTCTCTAAACTCCATTTCTGAAAGACTGCTTAGGTTTTTGGCCATTGTCAGGTCATCAGAGTTTCTATCTTCTTTCTCTATGGGTGATGTTGCTCTGCGTAATTTCCCCATTGTCACGCTTGTGCAGTGGGTTTTTCTACGTGTTGTGGTGGTAATCATTGGGTAGGTGGAGTGCGCGGCCACGAAGCGAAGCGGAGCAGCGGCGATCCACTGCTTCGACCACTTTTAGGTGGGAATAAGAAGCCCAGCAGAGTCAGTTTTATCCGCAATTACGACCCGGAAGGACTCACCTCAGCCGAAGCAAGCCGTCAGGGGACGAACGTCAAAGAAGATCAAAGTTCCCAAGTTGAAACAAGCTGGGGGAAGCCCCCAAAAGTCTGCCGAGCTTCAGTGGCCCAGCAGAGTCCGTCTTATCCACAACTCCGGCCCAAAAGACACACCTCAGCTGAGGCACGCCCTCTGGGGATTATTTCCGGAGACAGATCAGAGTTCCCAAGTTGAAGCAAGCTGGGGGAAGCCCCCAAAAGTCTGCCAAGCTCAAAATGTTTCCTCTTGATAACCAAAGTGTGCTGAAAATTTGAAACCCTACAATATGGAGATGAAACAGGCAAAAGAGAAAAACTTTTTTTTTTAACAATGTTTAAAAGCAAGAACAGTGTTCCAGAGAAAAGTAGTGATTTCACTAAAAGGAAAAAATATCTATTGACACTTTAGTGTGTGCTGTAAGAAACCAAACTAAAATACACACAAAAACAAAAATGGTACTTTGTTAAAGGCATATATCATATCATAAAGAAATTATGATAGAATGCCTGAAACATTTCAAAAATAATTTGTTACTTAAGCATATTTGTTACAAAAGTATCATACTTAAGCTTCAATCATAGAATGTACACCATCCTTCACCAGTGCACTTTCCCCACCACCAATGTCCCATGTTTTCTTTCCTTCCCCTTCACCCTCCTCTGTCTATGTCAGGGGCAGGCATTTTGCTATTTTTCTCTCTATCTCTCCTTTTCTTTATGACACTGAGGTTTGCAAAATTTCCTTTATGATACCGTGGCTTGCAAATTAATTTTTTTGTTGTTGTTTTTGGGCCACACGTGGCGGTGCTCAGGGGTTACTCATGGCTGTCTGCTCAGAAATAGCTCCTGGAAGACACGGAGGACCATAGGGGACACCGGGATTCGAACCAACCACCTTTGGTCCTGGATCGGCTGCTTGCAAGGGAAACACTGCTGTGCTATCTCTCCAGGCCCTATTTTGCAATATTGTTAATTAAAGGGTACCATGAATATCATTTGTCTATGTTCAGCATCCAGTTCTTGTCCAGAGTGATAAGTTCCAACTATCAATGTCATAATGTACCTTTCTCTATTCTAACTGAACTCACCACTTTTTATGGCAAGCTTCCTATCGTGGTCTAGTCCTCCTGTCCCTCATCTCTATTTTCTCTAGATATTACCATATTGCTATTTATTACTCTTATATGCCACAAATGATTATTCTGTGTCTACACCTCTCCTTCTGACTCATTTCACTCAGAATAATAATCTGATATGTTGATATATGTACATATGATGCACTGTGCATGGCTCAGTGTTTTTGTGTAGTCACAAGAAACAGAAGTTGCACACCTGTACATTGTATCCACTCATTGTACAATAGACTGGATTCAAAAAAACTCCCTGCTAAACTAAACTCTGTGACAGATGACACAGTAAAGATAATTTGTGAAATTCAAAATTGTGATCAAATCCAGGCTATTCACCACCCTGGGTGAGAGTATGGATGCCCACTACTAGCATCTCCATGAGGAAGTGAAGTGACTGTTAAAGGGAATGGTGCTCTCTCGCCTTGTTGGCAAGAGGGGAAAAAATAGTGCAGTTCCTGTGAGAGCAGAACTCTGACTTTGTACAGCCCCAGTTGGACAAGCAATGGGTAGCAATGCTTGTGTATTTGGCAGAAATTGTTCATTTTCTCTATGAATTTAATATTTCTCTGCAGGGGAGTTTCACAAGTAGTTTTTACAGTGACACATAAGATGGATGTGCTCAAAAAAGAATCTGGTTCTGGGATAGCTGTGTCTGAGAAGGAGATATTGAAATGTTTCCACTCTTGCAAAAAATTTCTAATTGGCACTTATATTATGCAGAGAGCCATAATCAATATGAAAAACAGCATTTAAGGGCATTAGCTCACAACTTTAATCATGAATACTCTGAACATGAGAATTCACGGAAAAGAAAACTCTGGGTTGAGAATTCCTTCCTGGAAGATGCCCACTCTTATGCAAAATAAAATATGTATTTTAAGATCACTCCAGGCATTGTATTTCTAAACCCCACCCAACCTGGTTTGAAAAAGCAGGGTAGCAGGAAAGAAATAATAAACCAAGCTAGCCAGGAAAGGATGATCATGGAGTCCATGACCTTTTTTCCCTGCCTTGAGCTCAAAAAGCTAGAACACTCTTTCTTTATTAAAACTAATTCCCAATACCAGGAGGCTTCAGGTCAAGAGAGACAAAAGTACATTTCAGTGGACTTTTAAATATCAAAGGAAGAGTTTTAAGAAAGGATGACTTTGGGGGAACACCTTTGTTTGGGGATGATACTGGGTATCATCTTACACTCTTGGAGCCAGCCACCAGAGTTGCACATGGGGCGTGCACTGACAGGCTAGGGGCAGAGTCCTGATTCCTGGAGCGGCTGCAGGCTCACAGAAGAGCCAAATTAAAAGTGTAAAGAGCCACATGTGGCTCGTGAGCCGCAGGTTGCTGACCATTGTCCTAGACCTAGGCCATGTGGGAGCCCTGATGGAACCCCTGGTTTCTTTCTAGCATTGTACCTCATTCCAAACTCCCAACCTCATTCTCACCAATTCTTGGCCGGGGTCAATTCCCCACCTCGCGTAACTTTGAGGAGGTCCTTGTGCAACCCAGAGACCAGGCAGCCAGCTCTATGCCACTCTAAAAACTTGCACTGCTGGGACTGGAGCAATAGTACAGTTTGTAGAGCGTTTGCTTTGCATGCAATCAATCCAGGTTCAATTCCTGACATCCCATATGGTCCCTTGAGCACCGCCAGGAGTATTTGACTCGAGAATCAGGAGCAATCCCCTGAGAACCGCTGGATGTGGCCCCCAAACAAACTAGCAAACAAAAAACCCAAACAAACAAGAAAAAGAAATTGACCAGGCGATTTCCTGCCATCTCCCTGCGGGTGCATTGCTACTCAGTCAGCAGGGGGCGAAGGTGAGCAGATAATGGAGAGCGAAGTTGGGTGATTCCTTTCCCACCAAGGTCTGGATTTCCTGGCTTCTGCACCAGGAATCTGAGCATCCCTTCATCCTCTCTTTATCCTCCCTGTCTCCTGCAGCTCTGTCCTGAGACTCAGAGCTGCTGGCACAGAGTTTGGTGCCAGGCTGGTGTCACGGCCAGTGCAGAGGGACGGAGAAGCCACCAGCATGAGCTGGTGGTTGATCTCAGGGTTCCTCTGCAGAGCTGAGAGTGGCACAAAGGACAGGTCCAGAGGACTTACAGAGGATGAGATGAAAGAAGAAAGTTTGTACCAGGGCCTGTTTTGCGTGGAGGACAAGTAACAGGACAAGTTAACCTCAATTCAGCAGCACTGGGTGAACTGAGTTGTGAGCAGGCAAGGAACCTGGGGTTCTCTCTGACTCATTTGTCCTGAGCTCATGGCTCTCTTCTCTTACCCTCATGGTCCAGGCAAAGAGGACCCTTAGCTGGGGAAGTTCTGGTGAAAAAAAACCTGAGATGACTCACCAGCTCTGGATCTTCGCAAAGAGTCACATTCCCCTAGATTCCTAGATGTACCAGGAGCTCACAGGTTGTTTTCCCTTCGGTGGTCCCCCTTTCTATTTCAACATGCCAATTTTCTTTTTCTTTTTTTTTGGATTTTGGGTCACACCCAGCAGCGCTCAGGGGTTCCTCCTGGCTCAACGCTCAGAAATCGCTCCTGGCAGGCTCAAGAGACCATATGGAATGCTGGGATTTGAACCACAGTCCTTTTGCATGTAAGGCAAATGCCCCACCTCCGTTCTATCTCTCCAGCCCCAACATCCCAATTTTCTCTGCAGCCCTTCCCATCATCCTCTGAGCCTGCTTCCTTTCAGGGTTCTTCTCAGACACTCACTGAGACATTAGAAGCTTGACTTTCACCAAGATACCCTTGGATTTTTCTAACATATTCCAACCTCCAATGTCAACCACTATTACATGCAATTGTTTTCTGCAAGCAAAAGGGGGTGCCTTTTTGTTTTGGTAATTATTTTATTTGGGTCACTGAAGCTTGAATGTAGTCTCATTTGTTTATCTTGGCTTCTATTTGCTGGGCCAACGGCATTGAATCATTAAAGATGCCTCGACTCAACATCACAAAAAATTCTGTGTTTTCCTAAGTATAATCAAGGGTTTCATCAGGTCTGAGATTGAGGTTTATAATTCTCTCCCACCAATTGGGAAAGAAGATGGGACCACAACTCACCTGATATAGGGTTGATAACTAATATATATAAAGCCTAGGTAGATCTTTACCAAATAGAAAAAAACCAACCTGCTCAAAAAAAAATTGGTGAAAGAGATGAATAGAAACATCCTCAAGGAAGACAGATAGTCACAAGGTATATGAAAAATGCTCTGCATCACCAGTCATCAGGGAGATGCAAATCAAAACAATGAGAGATAAGCACACAGAAGTGAGAATCACAAATATTGCAAAGAATTAGAAACTACTGTTGGCACTGCTGGTAGGAATGTCAACTGGCCCAACCATTTTGGAAAACCTTTTTTGGACACCCACAAACGACTAAGAATTGAGTTCCTTTAGGGCCCACAATTCTACTTCTTGGCATCTATCCCCAGGGTCTACTCAGCTTCAAGAAAAGATAAAATAATGCAACTGACTGCTACATGAGAGTATATGAGGAATGAAATTAGAATGGTAGGAATAAATGCAGAATGATCTCTCTCCCACATATGAAAATAGGGATGTAAAGAAACACAGTAGGGGAGTAACAAATGCTCAAAAGCAACCGAAACTGAGAACTGGTCTTTAGTAAGAAACTAACTATAGTGGGGGTAAGAAGGGGCCACTGGGACAGTGGTGGAGGGAAAGGTATACTCTAGTGGTATGAGCCTGGAATATTTGATACATGAAATCCTATCATCAATAATTTTATAAACCAGGGTCCCTAAATAAAATTAAAAAAATTAAAATCAGGAGGGCTAGAGAGATAGTACAGTGGGTAGGGTCCTTGACTGACACATGGCTGACCCTGGTTCAAACCTTGGAATCCTATATGGTCTCCTGAGCACTACCAGGAGTAGATTTCTGAGTGCAGTCAGGAGTGACCCAAACATCACCAGGAGTGGTCCCCAAACAACAATAAACAAATAATAAAACATGTAACTAGGGGCTAGACAATTAGTACACAGGTTAAGGTTCTTGCCTGGCTAGTCCCAGTCTGACTCCTAGAACCACATACGGTGCCTTGACTACCACCAGGGGTCACTCCTCCAGGACACAGGAAGCTTCTGAGTATGATGGGTGTAGATCAAAATACCTCCTGCCCTTAATATTAATTTTAAAAAATATACAAATGCTCCTGGGTAGACAACAGAATAAAGGTTACTCCTGAAGAAAAAAATAAAGAAGAGCATGTGAATGCTTATAGAAAAATGCCTTGTCGGGCCCGGGAGATAGCATGGAGGTAAGGTGTTTGCCTTTCATGCAAAAGGTCATCGGTTCGAATCCCGGTGCCCCATATGGTTCCCTGTGCCTGCCAGGAGCAATTTCTGAGCATGGAGCCAGGAGTAACCCCTGAGCACTGCCGGGTGTGACCCAAAAACCACAAAAAAAAAAAAAAAAAAGAAAAAGAAAAAATGAAAAATGCCTTGTCTTGATGATAATCAAGACTTATATCATTTACTGGGAAAGCCCTAAACCTGGTAAGCCCAGTCCCTGGGCACAGTTCACTGGAGACTTTTTGAGAAGGGGTAGGCTGAGTCCTCACCTGTTAAAGGGACCCACTTCACATTTAAAGGTCCAGACACAGGACAGTTTTGGAGGGAGGTTGATGCTGCTTCCAGGCTGAAACTGCAGATTCACTGAGATGACAAGGTGCTGAGTCATCCTAGTGAGACCAGCTGTGGGAGAACTTGGCCACATACTCCGGCATGTGACGTCTTCAAAGTTCTCAGCACTGCCAGCCCAATAGGAACAGAGGAAATGAGATGGAAAAGTAGCGTAGAAGCCCACAAAGCTTGACAAGAAAGAACAATAGCACCAAAGGCTCAATGAGCACTTAACAGCTCTACAAGACCTTGGACAATGACTTCAGTAACGTCATTATGAGATTTATATTGTAACAAGCAACAGAAAGTAAATTACGTGGTTCCTACTAAGGAGGCAGAATGGGTGTATGGGGAGTGCATACCTTGGGACATTGCAGGAGAGATGGTCAGACTGGTGGTGAAATTGATATTGGAATATCAAAATACATGTATTAGAAACAACTCTGTAAATCAGTGTTTAAATAAAGTTTCAGGGCCCAGAGAGATAGTACAGTGGGTGAGTCTGACTTGCACATAGCCAACTTGAGTTCCATTGTTGGCATATGGTCACTTGTGCACCACAAGGAATGATCTCTGAGTGTAGAGCCAGGAATTTATAAGTCCTGGGCATTGCATAGTGTGGCCCAAAAAACCAAATAACTAAATAAATTTTCAAATTTTGCTAACAATTTTTTTTAAAGAATCAATTAATGACATTTACTGGAAAGATGGTTCTGTAGCAATACACAAACATTTCATGTGTGAGGGAGGCCATCCCTGATACCTCCACACACACACACGTATACACTTACACACACATACACACAGAATGTGAAACAAAAATACCCCTGTAATTCTCAGATCTTGTAAGCTAATAATAATTTGTAAGAGTTGGAAGACAGAGATACATTGTTCTTGGCTGGAGCTCACAAGTAACTCCTGAGCCCAGTAGGCATCAGTGGCCTAAGGTGACCCCAGGTGGTTACTGCCATTGCTGACCATGGGGTTCTCTATCTCATCTCCCTCTGTAAGAGACAAGATAGCAGCTTGTGCCTGGTGGCGAATGTGTCTGATGATGTGATATGCCATGTGTGAGTGAGGCTGATGTACCATCTCCTGCCCAGTGAATAAAAGTGTCCCACCCCCTCATCCCCCTATCCCTGCCTGAGATTGCAGGGAGACCCAGGTAGGGAGGAGTCCTGAGAAATCAAAAAAGCTTGTCAAGAGATTCAAATCATAAAGAATGTGCTTGGCTATACAAGGTCTTGGGTTTGGTCCCTGGCACTGTGTGCATCCAGCTCCGCCCTTGGCATTGTGTGCATCCATCTCTGCAGTCCCCCACCCACCCACACATTCAGTACTGCTGAGTGCAGATCCCACCCCAATTACCAAACAAGAAATGAAATGATGCTTGGGTGACTTTTCCATAAAGAGTATCTCATCGATTTATTATAGAATGCAGTTAAAAAAAATAGTGCGAGGCTAGCCTCTCCAGTTGAAAAGCACTTGACTAGGAACACTTGAACAGCAACGCAAAGGTCCCTCCCACACACCTGCCTCCACCCCCACCCCACCCCCAGAGACTGTAAACAGGGTTTTGAGAACATTCAGCCAATCTCAGGAAGGACCAAACACATTTTTCTCCTCTTCCCAAAGAGGACTTTCTCCCAAGTTTCCAGAGCATGCATTTGTTACTCGGCATTGGGGGATTTCAAAACTGACAAATGGATATTTGTAATGGTGGGAGCAGGTAAGTTGGAACATGGGATAGCTCAGTTACTGGACGGACACATTATAGCTAGAAAAGAATCACAGACATTGAGTTTAGTGTAACGATTCCACCAGGAATGAATGGGGAAAGGCACTGAGTCCTTCATGTCACACCATCACACACCCACTACTCCCACTTCCACTGGAATTTGAATCCTGCAAATGTAGAAACAGCAAAGTTTTTTTTTTTTACAACATACATACAATTCACAGGTAAATTAGTACATCTTACGCTAATCCTATCCTCCTCCCACTGCCCCCATTTTGTTCCACCCCAAATGTACAACAGATATGACTCTAGGCTATCAGCTTTATTTACAAGTGTATCTTGATATTTTAGCAGGGTCTAAAAATTCAGCTAATTCCACCAATAGCTCCCCACACACCTCTATGCCCCCATAAAAAGGGTTTAGTTGTAACTCATATATATCAACCACCATGCCCAAGAAATAAAATGAAATCATTGCCAGACTCCAAACAACAACTCCATTCAAATTTCACTCCCACTATGGGTTGGCGGTGAAACTGTCCATCTCTGAATTTGCCAGAGGGAACTCTCTGCAGGAATTTCAGCTCAGCTTCTTTTTGCAAACAGCATGGGAGTGGGGGGATGCTGTTATGTGAGAGATTGAGGGGACAGATATATTCCAGGCAGAAGTTCACAAATGGGCATTGCTACAAAGGGAATTTAGGTTTTGGAAAAGCCATACTTTTTCATTGTTTTTTTTTCTTTTTTAAATGCTTTCGAATCTTCCCAAGAGATAGGAACCGACAATGATGCAACTCTAAATACAAACAAGAACTAGTTTGGGGAAAAACTGGGACTGAACAAGCACAAGTATTAAAACAGGTGGGGAGGTGGAAGGAATAAACTGACACTGTTTTCACGGTGCACTGCTGTCACTGTCCCTGCCTCTGTGCGGGGCACTGTGTGGCTTTCACCAAAGGTGCCTTTTACTGCCAGCAGAGAGCCTTGCCCTGGGGAGCACGGGGTTGGGAGCTGGTGAACTGACCCTAAACTCTGCAGGCCCCTCCTGCTCAACCACATTTTTGACAAACACAGAACGTACCAGAAAAGAACAAATACAAATTAACACGAACGTGAACCGAGTGTCCTCAAGACTTCTGTTACCCCCCCAAATGTCCATGTGCGGTCACCCTACTACACTCAGTGGCGCGTGCAGGACTTTCCTCGGGAGCCATGAACATTGCCTGTCACCTGGCAGCCCGAGAACCAGGACACAAGAGCCCAGTGGCTCCACCCCGGGACACCGGGAATTGGTGACACAGCCACGGCGGCTGCCACCTCCAAAGCTGTGTGTGAGCAGCTGCTTGCTTGCTCGCACAGTCCCAGACGCCTCCCCATGAGCGTGACTTCAGAGCACGGCTCCGTGGGTCCACGGAGGCCCCTTCAGCTCAGGTGGATGGGCGTGTACTCCGGCCTCCGGGTCTGGATGATTTTGGGCTTGGGCCTCTTCATGCGGTCCATCTCCTCCTCTTCCTCGTTCTCCTGATCACTCTCACACACGTGCACCACCACGCTGGGGGTGCTGTCAGTCGCTGCGTGCAGCTCGTATTTTTCCCCTGGGGAGCGAGAAAAAATAAAATAAAGATAAAATAGTGATAGACGGGAAAGTCACTGGCATGAAAATTCAATACCTCATCCATGAAGACAGAGGGGAAACTGAGAGACACACGATAATCAATGATGCATCATTGGTGAAGTACGAAAAATATGGAAGGGTCATGAGACTGATAGTACAGAGGGGAGGGCGTTTGCCTTGCATATGGCAGACCTGGGTTTGATCCCCAGCATCCCATATGGTTCTGTGAGCCTGCCAGGAGTGATCCCAGAATGCAGAGCCACGAATAACCCCTGAGCACTGCTGGGTGTGGTCCAGAAACAAACAAACAAACAAACAAAAATCATGGAAGCAAATCTATTATTTATTTTGTAGTCATTCATCTATCCTTTTTCTCTACCTACCATGTCTTTAATCTGCTTATTCATAGATCATCTGTCCTTCCTCTCAAATCTGCTTATAATATATATGTGGTTTTTTTTTTTTTGGTTTTTGGATCACACTCATCAGCGCACTGGAGTTATTCCTGGTCTGCACTCAGAATTCGCTCCTGGCAGGCTCAGGGGACCATACGGAATGCCAAGATCGAATCAGGTTGGTCCTGCATGCAAGGCAAACGCCCTACTGCTGTACTATGGCTCCGGCCCTTGCTTTATCTATTTATCCTCCTTTATCTGTCCTTCCTAATCAACCTCATCTCTGGGTTCATCTGGTATCTATAAGAGAAGGAGTTTGCATCTTCTGGTGCGAGCACCACTGACAAGAGTGTCATTTATGAATGATTTCTCCAGGCACAAATTTGGAGTAGGAGCCACACAGCTTGTGCTGGGTAATAAATCTTCACCTGCCTTCCAACCCATCAGAGGCCTGGGAGTTTGGGGATACAGTGGGGGTGTAGCCTATCCAAGAAAGCCTTGCCTGAGTCCTGGTTGCCAAGATCTTTCGTGTGTGTGTGTGTGTGTGTGTGTGTGTGTGTGTGTGTGTGACAATTCAATTTGAAGCACCCTGCATGGTGGCTAGGAAGGGCAGAAGGCTCAGCCTGTCTTCCCGTTCTGGGATCAGCCAGAGAGCTCACGCCAGCAGGTTGGGTGTCCCTCTGTCCCTGCACCCACCACCGTGCCCAGCCCTCAGCCATAGATAGTCCCTGC
>PVKC010050177.1:0-10616 GCA_004027635.1 Crocidura indochinensis
CGAGTATGGCCAAAAACCCCCCCAAAATTAAAAAAAGATATCAGGCTGATGATGTGGTCCAGTAGGAGAGCACATGCCTTGGGTTTGATCCCTAATCACAAAAGCAGGAAAGGGGCCAGAAATAGTATAGTGGGCATGGTGCTTGCTTTGAATGTAGTTAACTTGGGCTCGATTCCCCCTCATTGTACCACCAGGAGTGATCCCTGAGCAGAGCCAGGAAATCCTGTTGGGAATGAAAATAAAACACACTCGTAGGCTGTACACTATTCACATGCTAGGCATGTGCTGACCTGGCCTTGATTACTGGTGTTATATGGTCCCCAGAGTATTACCAGGTAGTCTTTGATGGTTTGCAGCACCACTGGGGGCCCAGTGGTTTTTGCATTGAACCAATGGCCAGCTTGGCCTAGAATCAAACATCGAGCCTACTGGATCTCTTCAGCACTGCTTGGGAGCACTAGCCTTCCCTCCACCCAAAGGGACAAAGTTGTACTAAGGAGACACATTAGGAGAGAAAAAGGATCCTCACACTCATAGTAGCTGGGTGTAGGTAAACAGTAAGGCGGTAGTGTAGTGGGAAAGATAAATTCAGGAATAGGAAGAAGAGCGTGAGGGTGCTTGGAGGTCATGAGGAAGCATGAGAAGGGGGTGAACAGCTAGATTTCAGATCATAAAGGAATCAAGTATTGCCTAATTCATTAACTACTGCATCCCATAAAACTTTCCATGCTTCTATTTCTTCTGGTGTCAGGTAGGCTTAGTAGAGCTTACTTCATTTTGGAAAAAGAAAATGAACAAGGAGAGGGAGGGAAACATGGAAAATAAGGGCAAGAGGGTAACCAGCCATTTCAGATATGAAAATATACACAAAGCCTGTATACTAAACTATGGTGGGTAAGGCTCACGCTGAGATTCTAGTCTGTGGTTTTGGTGAGAATCTAGGAGAGCCACAGAAGTCGAATGGAAGGAAACATGACATGTATTTAGTAAAATTCAAAAGTCACTTTATAAATACAAACATACACTGTGTACTGAAGAATCACTTATTACACTGAAATGCACAGACCTAAGAAGCACTGCTAGAGGGTGCTGGGTCATACTCAACATTCATTTCCAGTACTCTACAAAACTTTGTAGACAAAGTTCCCTTGTCTCTTAGGTTGACCTACATACTCCTTTCTCAGAAGGAACCAGTCCTGACTGGGGATATGAAGTGCTACTGGGATATATGTATAAAATAAGACAAAATGGGGGGTAATTTGCTTATTTCCCGAGGGCTCAGATTTTGAAGTAAGAAGATCGAAGCCAACTCGAAGCAAGTTAATCTTACACATGAGCCTCCAGACATCCACAGGGCTTCCTCTCTGTCACAGTGGGAGCTGTGCCTTCTGCAACCCCATCCTCTCCACAGTGGGGCGTCTTTGCTGACTTATCTGCCAGTGCCTGACATTGGTGTTTAGAGCAGGTGGTATAGTACTTTGTGCTCAGTGGCATGTCAGGGCATCCCGGGGTGGAGTCCAGAGCAACCCTTCTTTTTCACAGTGCCTGCCGAGTGCTCTGGGCCTGGGCCCAGCGAAGCTGCCACTGTGACAGGGACAGGCCATGGCAGAGCTCCCCAGAGAGGGCGACTTGACCTGGCTGCTCCCACCTAGGGAAAATAATGGGATCCGAGGTCAGGCGTGACACCCCAACACCACAGCCTGTTCCACCAGCTCATCCCAGGCCCCACCATTGCCTCCTCACCAGTCTCTCACAACTCTCTTCAGCTCAGGGATTCGCTCCATCGCTTGCTTCAGCAGGACCTCCATCTGCTTCAGGGTACGCCCCAGACTCTCCTTCTGCTGCTCTTCCTGGGATGCTTGTGTCTGCAGTAGCTCTGTGGGAAAACGGAATCAAGGGTGTGGCAGCAGCAATGATACCCTGCTCTATGGAGCTGATTGTCTCAGAGGCTCCCAATTCACTTCCCCTCTCCCGTCTCCTAGACCTTCCTTGTAGGGAAAACTGCACCCCCTTCAAACCTCATCTCCATTACCTTCTTCCTTCTCAGACTGCTTGTGTGGAGAGAGGGGTGCATTTCTACAGGCACCCCCCCCCCCCCAACTCCTTTCCCCTTACCAAGTCATCCCTTTATCTCTGTTGCAGGCTCTGGCCCTGCCTGCAGGGCCATTTTCTACGTGTTGAATGAGCATGCTTCCTGACACCTAACCCTAACCCTTTCTTTCACTGGGGCCTGGGGCTCCCTACTGCCACAAGAAAGAGCCCACAATCCTCCACCTATTCCTAGCGGTCACTGATACTGCACTGGGACAGAAACTCATCACCACTCAGGCTTGGCTGGATACCTTCCCTGAACTGCCCTTCCTAGTATTCTGCACTCCAGTGGCTTTTCCCAGAGGATGGTAACAAGGCTATATGGTCAGGTGAGCATCAAACTTGGGAGACATGGGGAACTGGAACTCTGAAGGGTGAAGGGACCCATAGAACTGGAACTCTGGAGAAGAGACCCACAGGGTGGGGGTCACTTCCTAAGGGCGGGAAGTAAGACCCCAGAAGCACCTGTTGAGAAGGGGATCAGTTTTGCTATGGCTCTCTGGTAGGGTCCGATGTCTGTGAGGAGGGCTGTTACCACACTGTGTTCTGAATTGTTCCTTCAACTGCCCTTTGCCCAGGTAGGAGACAGGGAGCCTTAAACTCAAAGGCCTGAAAATGGTTTCTTCCTGCAGCACCTCTGGCACCTCAATTCACATCTCAGCAACCATTTCTCCGTTCAGTTATCCTTCGACTCTGCTCTACCCACTGGGAAACCCTGAGGGCTGGATGATTCTCATTTTACTCCTCCCTAAATCATGCTGGGTAACTGGCAAGGCCCCAGGTGCTCGCCTAGAGACTCCAGTAGGCAGGACTTTTCTGAGTTTCCTCTCCAGAAACTTGGATCTGATTAGCCCCTTTCTCTGTGTGAGGGCAGAAGAGGACATTACTGATAGACCCCCTTCAGTAAGGTGGGAAATAGCCTTTGCTGCATGCCTCCTGCACTGTTGGGGTCAACCTGGGGGACCTGAGTTCTCAAGACATTCTGGGAGGTCTTATGACAAGGTATACTGCACTGAAGGGGGAAACCTGAGGCACAGAGTCACACAGTAAGGAAGGAGGGCTGAGAAGAGAATCCAGGGAGCTGAACTTCATTTTTTTTTCTTGTTTCTTTGGCCACACCAGTTTGATGCTCAGGGGTTACTCCTGGCTAAGCGCTCAGAAATCGCCCCTGGCTTGGGGGGACCATATGGGATACCAGGGGATCAAACTGCGGTCCTTCCTTGGCTAGCACTTGCAAGGCAGACACCTTACCTCTAGTGCCACCTCACTGGCCCCAAAACTTCAATTTTAATGTCAACTATTTTTCTGTTGTTTGTTTAATTTTGGGTGGTTGGGGGCATACGTGGCAGTGCTCAGGGCTTACTCCTGGTGGTGCTGGGGACAGAGGGGATGCTTGAGATTGAACCCAGGACAGCTGTGTGCAAGGAAGTTGCAAGGAAGTACCCTACCTGATATTCAATCACTCAAATTTTCCGATTGTTTTGGACCACACCCAGGGGTCCTCAGAGTTTACTCTGGCAAGCTTGGGGGACTATATACAGGATGTTGGTTGTGAGCAAGACATGTGTTCTATCAGCTGCATAATTCTCTGGCCATTTTTTGTTTTGTTTTGTTTTTGGATCACACCCAGCAGTGATCAGAGGTTACTCCTGGCTCTATGCTCAGAAATTGCTCCTGGCAGGCTTGGGGGACCATCTGGGATGCCAGGATTCGAACCACCATCCTTCTGCATGCAAGGCAAACAACCTCCATGCTATCTCTCCGGCCCAATTCTCATTAATGTCAATTTTTAGTTATCATTAATACTACCAAATGGCGATGAGAGTGTGCTAGAATTGCTAGGCAGTGAGCCTTGGCGTGAGGAGCACAGACATGCAGCACACCGCCTTGACTCACAGCCTGAGCTTGGCTATGTGGGCAGCTAGCAAGTTCTCCGCATCTCACTTTCCTGCTCTGGAAGATGGGGCCACTGGGCAGTTTAAACCTGCTGAACACTGGGTATTCAGTGCCCAGCAGGCTCTGTGTGTGTGATCAGACTCGTGCTTTCTTCTGGAAGTTGCAGGTCAGGAATTGTGGGTCTGCAGGTCAGGTAGGGTTAGGGTTAGGGTAAGGTTAAGTTCAGGGGAGTAGGATACAGAAGGGGGCAGACATACCCTGGGCAGAAGGTCCTGGTGGCAAGCTAGTCTTCATGTGGTGCAGGCCCCAAGCCCGGAGACTCTGCTGGTCCTGAATGAAGAAGAGCTCCTGGCGCAGTGAAGCAACTGCTGGAAGGAGCAGCTCTGGTGCCTAGAGGCCAGGAAAGGGCTGGTCAGAGGGGGCTGGCAGAGGTGCAGGAGGACTGGTCGTAGGGGACTGGCACTCACCTTCCCGGAGGGCAGCCCCAGCAAGTGGCTCAGCACTAGGAGGTTGGAGCCTCTTGGGGAGGCGGGATGCAGCTGGTAGATGGAAGGCAGGAAGGTGGGGAGGGCCAGCAACCTATGGAAAAAGGTCGGGTGGGAGGGGCAGCAGCGGAAAGCTCTGAGGCTGATATGGGATGAGCTTGGACAGGGGCCTGGGGGCCACTGGAGCTGAAGGTGAGGTCCAGGACCTGGATGTGTGCGTGCATGTGCGTATATGTATACATGTGAGTATGCAGCCTAGATGTGTACATATGTGTGTGTGATCTGCAGAGGTTCTCTTTTAGAAGGGGTCCAGGAAGTGATGCCATCATAAGGCTGGGGCACAGCTGAGCCTCACCCCTCAGGACTGTGGCATAGCCGGGAGCCCAGCTGCAGGTGGGGCAGGAGCTGGGCTTCCTTCTCCAGACAGCGAAACAGCTCCTGGGTCTGCGGAGCCACCATCTCAGACGTGGGCACCAGTTTCTTCTGAACCAGACTCAGCACCTGCGGTGCAGAAACGGCTCCTGAGGCTCCAGCCCCATCACTAGGAGACCGGGCCCTTCCCAAGCTTCACCCCATGCTCCTCTCACCTTTTTGGGGCTCTGGCACAAGACCTTCTTGCTGGTCGAGTTGCTCTTGATGAGCAGGCAGACTTGGGTCTGAGTCTCTTTCTGGGCAGTGGGGAGGCCAAGTGGATGGGCTTCCCTGCCTCACAGGGTCAGCCTGGACCACCCCTTTGCATGGGTTCTGTTCATGCAGAGTTCCACCCTGGGGCCCTCCTTCAACAGACCCGTCCTTCTCAGGAGGCTCAGGTCTGGAATGATGGGCTCCCAACCTCCCTCTGGCCCTCTTCTGGGCCTGGTCATTTCATTTCCCTAGCTCACCATTAGGTGGCGCCAGGACAGGATCTGGTGCTGCTTGGCCTGGAGCTCCCGCAGCTGAAACTGCTGCTGCTCAGCTGCCTCCTCCAGCTCCTGGACCTTGGCCCGAAGGGCCTTGAGCTCTGCCCACAGGCCACAGTGCTGAAGTCCCAGCATTATTGCCTGCCTGGGGGTGTGTGCACAAGAAAGCCAAGAGGAAGGGGCTCAGCAGTGCAAGGACACACGCTGCGGATACACAGACACAGGGCGGCACGCCAGGAGAGGAGGGGAGGTGGGGAGTGGGGGGACCACAGAGACAGCTTCATCACCCAAGTCTGGGAGGGAGATGGCCCAAAGGCTTCTGCCCATGGCAACCCTCACCTCTCAGTGGATCCCAGAGTAGTTCTCTCCGCCTCTTCTATTAGATCCTGGAGTTGCTTGGTCAGAATCTGCTGCTCCTTTAGGAGGGGTCCCCGCTGGGAGACCAGTGTACCCACATCCCTCCAGCCTTCCTAGGGCAGCGAGAATAAAATCAGGATGGCATGGTCTTGGGGATGAAGGGATAGATTAGGTTCTGGATTGGGGGCCTGGGGTTCACCTGGATGAGATGAAGAGTAGATGGCAGGGCCTCGCTGGAATCAGCCTTCTCTGCTACCTGGGACCTGAAGTGGGACAGAACTGCTGAGGGAGGCACCCTGACCCCTTGGCAGGGTCCTTGGAGGCAGCCAATGAGGTGCCCCCTGCTGTACTGTCACTCATATTCAGACTCACTTCTGAGCTATCACACCCAAACCTGGTTGTTGACCCAACCTTCCCATTCCATCCATACCTGTCTTCCTCTGCATCTTTGGACCCCGTTTGACTGCAGAGGGCCCGAATCTCTGCTTCTCGCTCTGCTGCCAGGTGCGACAAGGCAGCGAGGATGTGGCCTGGTGGGTGCTTTGTCAGCAGTGTCTGGTAGCAGGGAGGAGTGGAGTCAGGATGGGACAGGCTGCATACAGGGGAGCCACAGGGTTGAGGTAGGGATCAAGAGTTAAGGGCTCATTGGGCTTGAGTGATAGCAGAGTGGGGAGGGTATTTGCCTTGCATGAGGCCGACTTGGATTTAATCCTGGCATCCCATATGACCCCTGAGCGCTGAGCCAGGAGTAACCCCTACGCACCATTGGGAGTGGCCCAAATACCAAAAATAAAATAAAATACATTTATAAAAAAAAAAAAAAGAGGTCAGAGTGTGTTGCCTTTCCCAAGAATCCCTCACCTCCACTGAGCTGAGCCACTGCTGGTAAGAAATTCCAAAGTGGTCATCCTGATGGGTTCTGTGGGTGGCGGGAGGGGACACAGAATGTTACAGACAGGCCAGTAGTAATCAGTACTGCCCCACGAGGCATGGATGCTCACAGATCACTTTACAAATCAGAAAATCAGGTCCAAATGTTCCCATCACACCTCTATACCAACTCTCTGGGAGCCTTCATATGAGCTATGGCCTGGAGCACAATCAACCTTCCTTTGCTAAGTCACCTCACGGGCTGGTGAGCTCAGGGTATGAGGGAGCAGGGGCACACAGCATGTCACAGGTGTTCCCAATACTCTAGTGAGCTCAGTGGCACTGTCTGTGATGAATTTGCACCTCACTTTCTCTTCCCAGCCCAGGGAGTGCTGGAAGGCAAGTCCTGAGGCTGACACGGCCTAGAGGCTTAGTGTCCAGGATCAAAATCCAGATTCCAGGTTGGAGAGATAGTAAAGAGAGTAGGC
This sequence comes from Crocidura indochinensis, assembly GCA_004027635.1. Classification (NCBI taxonomy): domain Eukaryota; kingdom Metazoa; phylum Chordata; class Mammalia; order Eulipotyphla; family Soricidae; genus Crocidura; species Crocidura indochinensis. Next base: position 7,087 of record PVKC010050177.1, read on the forward strand.
CTTGCACACAGCTTTTTTTTTTTTTTTTTTTTTTGGTATCCAAAAATGAAACCCTAAGCCCATCAGACCATCAGAAGTGATAACTGAGCACAGAGCCAAGAGTAAGCTCTGAGCACCATTGGGCATGGCCCCAAAACAAAACAAACAAAAAACAAAGAGATAGCACAGCTGTGTTTGCCTTGCAAGCAGCTGATCCAGAACCTAAGGTGGTTGGTTCGAATCTCGGTGTCCCATATGGTCCCCCTGTGCCTGCTAGGAGCAATTTCTGAGCAGATAGCCAGGAGTAACCCCTGAGCACTGTGGGAGTGGCCCCCCCACAAAAACCAAAAACAAAGTCCAGGTTCCTAGCAGGGTGCTGTCTGCCTGCGGGGTATGGACACTCACTGGGCGCTGTTGGTCTTGGCTTGAGGAATCAGGAGGTTTTGCAGGAACTGGGTCCGCAGGGCACAAGCTGTTCGCACGTCATTCTGGGAAGAGGAGGATGAGAAATGGAGAAGACACCTAAGTAATCTTATCCTACACTTCCCACCCCTCCCTTATAGCCCAGTATTCTTACCAGAACCATAGGCTCTAGGCCCAGAGTTGGTGAAGTCAGGGACCCAAAGGTGATGTCCACTTTGGCTTTCCTGAAGAGAAGGGTGCAGGTAGGGCTAGGGTCTCTCAGAGGAGGGGGCCGGGAGTTTAGAGATCTGTGGCTCAACTGAGCCACCTCCAAAATCTGGCCCATCATCTCTAGCTGGATGGGCGCACCAGCCTCCTCACTGGCCTATGCTCTACCCCTGCAGCTTGCTCTTTGCGAAGCAGTGAAGGGTGCTGTTACAACTGTAATGTTACACATTACTGCTCTGCTAAAAATCCTCAGACACAAAAGAAGGGTTCCCATGCATTTACCACCTATAATGTAGGAATCACACTAGCCCTGGTCCCAGGATCTTAGAAACCAAGGCACAAGGAAGCTAAATATTTGTCCAAAGTGACAGCTGTAAGCAGCCCAGGCCAGGAGGAAAATGCTAATGCCTCCCTGGCACTCTGTCCTCTTTTTCAACCTTCCCCCCTTGTGCTTTCTTTTACATGGAAAACTTACATGGCCTGGCCTAGCCTGATGATTCTTCCCATATGACTCTGCTCTGGCTATGCTCATCAGAGAATTCTACTTCACACAAATATGACCTCTTCCAGGTGTCCACAGCAAGAGGTGGGGCTAGCCCTTATTCACTGCTCATATTTCAGACTGGGGGTTCAGGAAAGACTGTGGGTACCTTTCTAGGCACTGGGATGTAAGTGGCAGAGAAGAACAAAACATTCTGGACTTCCAGAACTAAAATCCCAAGAAAGGGCATTCAGAAATCAGGGACGCCAAGAGGGATCACAGCAAAGTACTAGGGTCTCTATGGAAACTGTGTGTTCATCTGGCCTTATGAGGACTGGCGCCCAATCCCCAGAGACCCACCCCTGCATGTCCTGTAGGTGCTTGAGTTGATTCTGCAGCTCCTGTGTGGGCTCTTGGAGTGCTTGCTGCCGTTTCTGCATAGCCCCTGCCTGGGCATGGAGGAGAAGTGCCCGAAGCTTGGTTTCTTGTGTTTTCTGTAGCACCTGCTCCAAAGCCACATCTGTGGGAGGAATAGACTGGCTGTCAGTACAGACCCTCACCTCCACTCTGCTGCCCACCTGCCCAGTCCCGTGGGTCACCCTGAGTCTCAGTCTCTTGTGCCATCATCTCCAAGTTCTGGTCTAACTCCTGGATCTCCGCCCGAAGACGGGCAATAGCTGCTTCCAGTTCTGACTTCCGACGGGCCTGGTGGATCAGGAACGGGGTCAGTGCATAGGCAGCCCACAGCGCAGCCTCCTGTGAATGTGCCTGGAGCACCGCTGTCCTCTGTGACCTGCCCTAGGGGCTGGCAGAGGGGTTTTCCGAAGTAGTTTCTAAACCTTGAAGCCAAGACTAGGATCAGGATTCAGCTACACCCTTCCTCCTCGGGTCGTCCCACCTTTCCAGCTTGCTCCCTTTCTCTGTACTAATGACACCCCTTCTCTGTTCCAGTCCTCATTTTCCTCCAAGAATCCAATTCTTGGAGTCAGGCAACTACTCAAAGTCCCCACATGTCACTTGGACCTTTGGATCTCATAGGAGTCTCCTCAGTATCTCCCCCACATCTGTCCCCCTTTTCTTTTTTTTTTCCTTTTTTTTTGTTTTGGTTTTTGGGCCACACCCGGTGACGCTCAGGGGTTACTCCTGGCTATTCGCTCAGAAGTCGCTCCTGGCAGGCACGGGGGACCATATGGGGAACCGGGGGATCGAACAGCGGTCCGTCCTAGGTTAGCGCAGGCACCTTACCTCCAGCGCCACCGCCCGGCCCCCTGTCCCCCTTTTCATATCACCTGGCAACAGTTTTTTGGGGACACACATCAGCAGTACTCAGAGATTACTCCAGGCTCTGTGCTCAGAAATCGCCCCTGGCAGGCTCAGGGGGACCATATGGGATGCTGGGAATCAAACAGGGTTTGTCCTGGGTCGGCTGCATACAGAGCAAATGCCCTACCTTCGTGCTATCGCTCTAGCCCAGTGGTCCTCAAACTACGGCCCTCGGGCCACATACTGTATTTGTTCCCATTTTGTTTCTTCACTTCAAAATAAGATATATGCAGTGTGCATAGGAATTCGTTCGTAATTTTTGTTTTTACGATAGTCCGGCTTCCAACGATCTGAGGGACAGTGAACTGGCCCCCTGTTTAAAAAGTTTGAGGACCCCTGCAGTCTAGCCCCAAGGCAACAGTTTTGATTCTGACAATTCACATCCATCCACCATCCCAGCTCTGCCCACCCCAGGGCACATCTGGTCTCTTCTTGTCTGGCCTAGAAGCTGCCAGAGTGCAGGGATAAGGGCTGAGATTGGCCCCAACATTCCTGGTATTACCCAGCACAATCGTAGGTTTAAAATGAACCTTATAAGGCCTTTGTGAGAGAGGAAAGAAAATCTGCTGGCCCCTATTGCTCACCTTTGAGTTGTCTTGTTGGCCGTACCTGAGGAAACGAGGGCAGAGTCAGAGGATGACAGAGGAGGTGTGAGTCTGGGGTTTGGGGGTGGGGACCGGGCTGGATGGGGTGGGGAAGTGAACACTCTGAGGACTAAGTTACCAGAGGAGGTTCCCCCGAATCTTCTTGACAGTCCTAAGTGGGAGCAAGCAGAGAGGAAAGGGACTTGCTGACTGGGTTGCTCCAAGATACAGCCCTGCCAGCGCCTCCCTGTAGGATGGATTAACACTCACTTCTGGCTGTGTACATGCCGCAAGACATAGGCCCAGATGTCAGCTCCCTGGCCCAGACATAGCCTGTGGGGACAGCAATGGGGGAGGCCAGTGGATCACACTGGGTGCAGAGAGCCTTGCTCACAGGGCGGCGGCGGCGGCCGCAGCAGCAGCAGCAAAGACCTCCTTTATTTATTTGGGGGAAAGCAAATTCTCCCTTCTGGAGTGCTCTTTTTGGATATAGGGTGCTAGACACTCCTTGGCACCCCTTCTTTGGGGTTTAC
>PVKC010050178.1:0-10617 GCA_004027635.1 Crocidura indochinensis
AGTTCCAGGACCCCAAGGACGTCAGCGACCAATTGACATCAAGTGGACACGGAAGTACAATCCGATCACGGTTGCAAGGGGTCCCTGCCCTTCCCATCAGAGTTTACCTCCAAACCACTCCCAGAGGTTTCTGGAACCTTCCCTGGAAGCGTAGCCTCACTTTCTGCTACAGATCCCCTCCCCTCGGTGCGCCCCTCCCGCAGAGGGTTAGCACTTGCTTCAGACCCGTTAATGCCTTTGCTGCAGGCAGCTAGCACGCCCACCTGTTCTTAGTCTTTGCTGAGCTGCTCTGGGAAAACAACCCCTCAACACTCTCTTCCTGGGCGTCCTTTCTTTCGTCCTTCGCCAGATGCCGCCACCTCAGGGGCTGCCTCCCTGTGCTGCAGCTAATTGTTTGGACAATTGGACGCTCCTAGGAAGAACAGCAAAGGCCCTGAGGCCCTCCTGATCCCAGATGCCTGCTGTCACCTCCCTTCCTAGCCTGGGGCTCTCCTGCTTTGCAAGAAGAAACCCGACTTTGCCTCTCCAACCTTCCAGCCACTGCCCCCGCTCTCCTGCCAGGGTGCAAAGGTCGCTGGCATCTTTGTCACCATCATTCAGAGATTCTTGGCATGGCTCAAGTCTCATCCAAGCTTTCTCCTCCTTCCTCCTGAGTCATGTTTCTTTCCCTCAGACATTTCAACTGGAGTCCTGAGAGAGAAAATAAACAGGCTGATGGGAGATGGGATACCGTTAGTAATAACAATAGCGTTATTTTGAGCCCTCCTAAAAGACTCACCAGAAGCCAATGCAGTAGGGAATCACTGTAGCCCTCACTTGAGAAACAAGGTGACTTGTCCAGAGAGGTTAAGTCAGTTGCGCTCAGTCACAAAGCTAGTCAGTGGCAGAGAGGGAATGTCATGCTAGAAATTGAACTGCAAAGCACAACCACATTATTTTCCATCAGGACTATTATTTTTTTTTGGGGGGGGGGGAGACTATTATTTAACCAGAGGTTCAAGGAGCTGGTTGAAGTTACAGCAGCAAAAACTTTCCTCCCAATGCTCACAATATGCCTGGAAGAACCTCCCAGGTGTATTATGAGGCCGTGACTGCCCTCTGGTGGCCCTTGCTGAGCCACTCAGCGTGCACTGCACTGAACTGAACCCACAGCGAGAATGCTTCACGGAATTCCCAGAGGGAACTGGCAAAGGCTGCCTACATGTGGCAATGGTATATTGACTATTTCTTTCCCTTGGTTTGGTGTGTTTTACATTTGCTTTTCCCCCAGGGGGAGAGAAAAATGGAAAGAGGGTGGCAAGAGAAAAAAAAAAGCACACATAGGCAGCACTCCACCTCTGTGAGAACAAGCCAAAGAAAACCACAATTATGCAACTACCAAATAACAAGTCATTGTGTTTATTATCATGGAAATTGTTATGTAGTGCGAGATGCCCATGAAATGTCATCCTAAACAGATGCAACGGCACAGTTTCAGTCATTTATAACTGAGTTGGGTAAATGCTTTCCTAAATTAATCAGGGTATGCTTCCATCACGGAACGTGGCACGCAGAATGATTCCTAAAGTTCAGCCGTTTTGTATTATCTGTGTCCAAGTAGAGGGTTGAGGCCATGCTTTAATTTGATGTAGAAGGTGGCTGAGTGTGGTACAGCTAATCAGATAGCTTAGCTTGGGGATGTCTTAACTTTTCCGGGCACAACCTGATTTTAAAGAAAGCCCTGCAAGGGAACAGAGTGATAGTACAATGGGTAAAGCATTTGCTTTGCACACAGACAACCCAAGTCTTATCTCTGGCATCCCATCTAGCGCCCCAGGATTTCCACAAGTGATCCTTTAGCACAGTTGAGAGAGAGAGAGAGAGAGAGAGAGAGAGAGAGAGAGAGAGAGAGAGTAAGCCCTCATAAGACAGAGAAGGAACTATGGTGACAATAATTGGAAATGATCGCTCTGGACAAAAACTGAGATCTGAAAGGAAGTAAAGTGATAAGCATGATACCCCTTCAATAACATATGAACCATATTGCCTAAAAGGAGAAAAGAGAGAAAGCAAAGAGAGACTCTGTCCAAGAGGCAGGTTTGGGGTGAGGGTGGAATGACAGGAAAATAACTGGAGAAAATGGTGGTGGGAAATAAACACTGGTTAAGGGTTGGGTGTTGGAAAATTGTATGACCGAAACTCAACTTCATCAACAACTTTTTAAACTCTGTATCTCATGGTGATTTAATTTAAAAATTAAATTAAAAAATTTTAAGGAGTAAGCCCTGAGTGCAGGACTTTTTTGGGTGTGACTCAAAAATGAAAAAAAAAAATTAAGACAGTCCTGTTAAGAGGATTCCCATATAAGGTGAATCCTGTTCAGAAAATGTCTCAGTGGAGAGCAAGAGGGAAGAAGGGTCTTTCCACCTGCTGCCATGAAAACCAAGTTGGGAACTGCATTGTGATTGCCCCAGTAACATCTTGAGAACAGAGAATCATTCCCTTAGGAGTCGCAAAGGTGGTTTTTGGGGGCCCATAGTCTTCAACACCTGCAGATCCTGTCTTGGCTACCTCAAGTTTCCAAGAACTTGGAAGGACATCTGGATGGCACAGACACTGACCAGCAAATCCTTCTCTGACTGAGTAGTTTTGACCCCAACACATCCATTTAGGATACAGTGAGGCAGACCTCCTTCTTGGCTACACATGGGCATAAATTGACTGCCAGCTTCTCTGTCTGGTCCCTGGCATGCTATCCTGATTATACCCACTTCCACCTCCTCAGATCAGCCTAAAGATGGAGGCCACATGCAAATCCATTTTCTTCGCACAGCGTCAGCCTGGGGGTCCCATTGTGTGTGCAGCTGAAGGGTCACAGATATTTCTCTATCTGGGCCCTGAAAGAGCTATGTCTTGAATTATTGTTTTTTTAATAAATTTTGTAATTGAATCACTAAGAGAGTCATAGTTACAAAGATGTTAATGATTGAGTTTAATCATGCAATGTCTAACACTATTCACCAGTGCACATTTCCCACCACCAACGTCCCGAGTTTTCTTCCAGCCCTTCCCTCTATCCTACCTTTTACCTGCTACCCTAAGGCAGATATTCTTCTCTCTCTTTTTCTGTCTCTCTTTTTCTTTTAGATACAGCATTTTGCAATATTGTTACTGAAGAGGTATCATGCATAGTACTTTACCTCCTTTCAGCACCCAGTTCTTGTCCAAAGTAATCATTTCCAACCATCAATGTCATAGTGATCCCTTCTCTACCCTAACTGCACTCCCCCTCTTTGTGACAAGCTTTCTACCATGAACCAGTCATCCTAGACTTAAATTCTTTTAAAAGTAACACTTATTTCCCTACTGTCACGGAGGCTTCTGTACTGTCCACTGGGCCCTGCCAGTTGCTCACATCCATTTTGTCCTTGCTACACACTGTGCCAACCTTGCTGGTCAGATGAAGCAGACAAGTGTTACTTTCTGAGTCAGACATGAATACCTACTCCATGATTAATGACATGAATGAATGGGGAATTTTTGTCTACCCACTTAGTGTATGAATGGAGACAAGTTGTATCTCATGAAATGCTGATTATGAGTTCTTGGGGCTCATTGGGTCAACCAAATGGCAATAAATTGGCTTCTTTTTTCTTCCATTCAACCTGTTTCTCTCCCAGGGATAAATTGTTTTTAGGTTTGGTGTAGGGACCACACTCAGAGATGCACAGGGATTATTCCTGGCTCTGCACTCAGAAATTACTCCTGGCAGTGCTTAGGATACCATATGGGATGCCAGAGATGGAGTCCAGGTCAACCACATACAAGGCAAATGCCCTACCTGCTGCCCTATGGCTCTAGCCCCTCCAAAAATAACTAGAAGACTCTTAATTAGTCCTTCTTTGCCCTGATCACAAGTATTAGTGGAATACCCACTCTTTGGTGAGCACTATCACACAGAACAGGAATATGAATTCCATGAATTTCCACAGTGCCCCAAAAAGTTTTTGATTACGTCCTTTCCTCACAGGGATTTTATTTTTCCCCTTCACCAGAGGAATCATACAAAAGCTCAGATCACACCATGTCACATCAGGGCTAGTATTTCTCATGAAGTAGATTTGATTCACTCTGCATTATGCGCCAGCTTCGAGTTCACAGGACGCTCACTGCCTTTGCAGCTCTTCTTCCCCTCGACACATACCCTCATTATTGTACACACTGACCCCATACCATAGCGTGTGGATGTCAGTGAGAGACAGAAGCCCACTAACACAGGAGAAAGGTCCTCCAGTGCTCTCTGCCTCCTCCCCACCCCATACAGGGTTGGAAGTCAAGAGCCAGGCTCAGAGAGTCAATCACTCATTTTAGAATTTAGAATTCTGAATTGGGGAGTGGGGTGATGGAGCGGTATCACAGTGGTAGAGCATTTGTCTTGCACATGGCAGACCTGGAATGGACACAGGTTTGATCCCCGGCATCCTATATGGTCCCCAGAGCCTGCCAGGAGTGAGTGAGTGAGTTCTGAGTGTGAGTGAAGAGCCAGGGGAAATCCTTAAGTGCCTCTGGTGTTGCCCAAAAACAAAAACAAAAAAATTCTGAATTGGGGAGAGTGACTTGATATCTTATGAAACACCTCAGTGAAGAGCTCTTAAAAGAAGAGTCCAACTACAGAGGTATAGGCAAGCTTTGGAAGGTTTAGAAAATCTGCAAAAGAATCTGAGGGTGAGTCAGTGACATATGTAAGTGCCTGCTCTGCAAGTGTGAGGCCACAAATTAGAACCCCAGTTCCACCAACATACCAAGAGCACAATCCAGAGTATTTGATCTCTGGAGCACTGCAGGCAGGGTGTGTGTGTGTGTGTAAAAATGCCTTCTGACTTCTCATGTGGGAGATTGTTCCATGGTTTACATCTTAGGGGAGAAGACAAGATTTGAGTTCAAGTGAGAATAGTCTCTTTTCTCTCTCCACTTTCCAGAAACTAGAGCTGGAGAAAATTCCAGGCAGTGGCAACTCAATCTCGAGCTCAGCAGCATGGCGGCTAGAGGGCAGCAGGCTCCCACGTGCAGCCCCAGTGGACAGCGTGGATGATGCTGGACCCTTGTTCTCCCTTTAAGCACCCTGAGCTACCGCATAATCTATCCAGACTTTGCACCTGGCCAGCAGGTCCAAGAGCGCCCTCTTCTGTCTCTGTCCATTTTTGCTCACATTTTCATCATTTCTCAGGGCAAGTGCTTCCTACTTTCTTGGGTTCCTCCCCTGCCTGTTGTCTTTGCCTCTTTGCTTCCAGCCTTCTTGTTCACGCTACTAAGTGATGTAAGGAAGCTAGTACTCTGGCTTGACTTTACCCCAGTCTTCTTTTTATTATTTTTTTTTTTCAGTTTTGGCGCCAAACCTGGCAATGCTAGGAGTGGGGGTTTCTCCTGACTCTGTGCTCAGGAATCCTTCCTGGCTATGCTCCACCTCTTCTGTCCCTTCTATTTGGACTCTACTATAGGTAACAGAACCAGCCCCTTAGGAAGGAGGACGTGCTTCCCTGGACATGCTAGCACCAGTCTCCACGGAGAGCAGTGGGCAGCTTTAGGCGCTGGTTTCCTTTGGTTGGTGCAGCATGGCCCCCTGGTCCTAGCCCCAATGTTCAAATTGCCTTCAAAGCACTAGTCATGCAGCGCCCTCTCATGACAAACCCGTGGTACTTCCTATCTGGAAGGTGAGTCCCAGAGGCAGCAGTGGGGCTCTCTCAGGATTGCAGGGAGCAGAACAGGTGGTTGCGGGGTCCACCTGGTGGGTGGGACAATGAGCTTCTAGTATTATAACATCATCTACTTGACTTCCTAGTTCCTCATGTCTGTCTCGCCCTCATTATTGCTTTCTTGAACATTTAATGTTACAATGACTCGGGGTTAAATCCTCGGAGTTCCAAATGCTTGACTTAATTTTGTGTTCCAGAATCAACCCTGATTGACACACTACCCTCCCACTCTTCAAAGTATATATCTCTAATGACCTTTTCCTCGCCACAGAATCTGATTACCTATCTCTAAAAGACATATCAACTATTAGCAACTATTTAATGCTTTTCAATCATCTTTTGGTGTTCTTCTAAGTTTCCATTTTATGTCAGTTCCTTGCTTTTTATAAATCCCGATCCCCACTAGATGTTAAATGTGTTCACAGCAGTCTTCTGATTTTAATCATCCTTGTACCACAGCCCTAAACTAATTTGAAGTTCTGAGCAAAGGTTGATTGAGGATTTAGTTGGTATTTCAAGTGTTTACTCCAAGACCTCATAGTATATACAGTTGGTGATGTCTGCATTGCTTTTGCTATGAAGCAGTAGTTATAATGATTTAATCAGACGTTAAAAAATCACTTGGTGGTGTCAAAGCGTTACCATAGTGGGTAGGATGTTTGCCTTGCATGCGGCCGACCCAAGTTTGGTCCCTGGCATTCCATATGGTCCCCCAAGCCTGCTAGGAATAATTTCTGAGCATAGAGCCAGGAGTAACCTCTGAGTAACCCCTGGGTGTGGCCCCCAAAAAAAACAAAGGAAAAAAAATCAATGGATGTTAATTTGGAAAATAAGACCGTAATAGCCCATAATTGCTTAAACTGAAATGGAAATATTTGCACATCTTATTCCCTGCCACATACTCTTCATTTATATACCAAAAGCAAAACTTTCCACAAACATTATCTTCTTTTTATTCTTTTTTGTCTGTTTTTGTAAACATTATCTTCTTTAAAATCTGCATTGATTATCCAAAGTAGTAATTAGTATTCTCTACTTCACATTATATAAAACTATGAACTTTGGTTCATAACTCGGGCCTTATCAAACATTCTTCCTAGACTTGGAAATGAGAGAACTGGAAAAGTCAGCATTATAATGCTCCACATCATTTCTCCCTGCTAACAAGTGCCTTTAAGATACACAGGCTTCCACGCTTTTTACAAAGGTACAAAATAGCAGGGCATTTGTGATTTCTCTTTCCTATGAAATAAAGGGGAAAATGACCATTTTATTTCTTTGGCTTGGAGAATGTGGACAATCATGTTCTCAATTTCACAGTTCATTGCTCGTACATTTATTAGATTAGCACTGGTTTAGAAATGCACCGTGGAACCTCCCAATAACTTGGCAGTCACTCTTTGATTGCTTTTCAGAATTGCACTGTCTTCTGCTCCCAAGACTCTGACCAAAGTTTAGTGAGTTAAAACTGACTTGCTGCAGGCATAAATTGAATCCAACCCAGGCCCTGCACAAGTTATTACTTTTCCCCACCTGTTTATTATTGGGATATTCATTGGTGTCTTTTCTTCCCTTAGGGCTGGTATTACAGGTAAGGCCCTTCTTTCCAGACCCTAGATGAAGTCAATCAATGTGCCCTGGGTTGGAGGGAGACTTACTCCCTCACCTGCCTGCAGGGACCCCAATCCCTGGAAACACCCATGGAGATCCCTTGAACATTAGACTGGAAAAGAAATCTGAGTATTACTTGAAGGGTTCTGGAATCTTCCAGGCCTCCATAGCCTCTTAGTGCCACGCCCCTTCACTGGCTTATTCTGTTATCTATGGCTAATTTCTTCCAAAACAGGTGCATTTCCCTTTATCCATCTAGTTTTAAGATCCATATCAGTTCCTGAGAAATGCCACACACTAATTATATTTAGCTGATTGAATCCAGTCCCTTTTTGTGATAAGCTTTCACTTCACAACCTAAGCTGTCACCTTACCATATTCTGTTACCAGAATATGGGAAAAATATGGGAAAAGTACTGTTACCAGAATATGGGAAAAGAACATTGCCTGATATTTAATTAATTCTCAAATAATAGGAGTTAATTCTGTTATTATAACTTATAACCTGATTCGTATCAATTATTCTATAAAGAATAGAGTATACTATTGCTCAGCAGTTAATAACGATGATAATATTTATTGAACAAACAGGATTTTAGGTGTTATTCTAAGTAGGATATTTTGTCTGTTTGTTTTAGTTTGGGGTCTTACCTGATGGTGCTCAAGGCTCTTTCCTGCTTCTGTCTTTAGGGATCACACCTCATAGTGCTCAGGGGATTTTTTTGGGGTGCTAGGGATTAAAACAGGTTGGCTTCATGCAGGGCAAGTGCCTTAACCCCTGTATTATATCTCTAGCTGCTATTCTAAGTTTTTAATTTAATATTGCATAATTGCAAATGCTCTGTAAAATATGTACTAGTATGAGCTATGTTAATCACCTGTGTTAAGGATGAAGACATGGGGACAGAGAACTAAAGTATGTTTCTTAAAGTGAACAGACAGGAAAGTGGTGAAATCAAAATGCAACAGTCAGCACCCTGGAGTGTGGGACCCCAGAATATCCTAACATGTCAGATCACAACTCTGTGAGGGACAGGTTGGAGGCCAATGCCAACATCACTGAGAGGAAACTGAGCAGACAGAACGAACCATCCAATGACTGGGATGTCTCTCCAAAAAACATTAAGAATGAAGTCCTGGGAGCCGGGAGGTGGCGCAGGAGGTAAGGTGCCTGCTGCCTTGCCTAGGACGGACCACGGTTCGATCCCCTGGTTCCCATATGGTCCCCCGTGCCTGCCAGGAGTGACTTCTGAGTGCATAGCCAGGAGTAACCCCTGAGTGTCACTGGGTGTGGCCCAAAAACCAAAAAAAAAAAAAAAAAAAAAGAATGAAGTCCTTGATACCTGGAGCAGCTTGGATATAGGGATCCCTGAGGTACTAAAAATAAAGTTCTCAAGCATACAAGAGCAAAGCTCTTGCCTTGCATGATTCCCATCCCTGTTTAATATTCAGCATCACATCTAGTATTCTGGTGAGCCCAGAAGAAGTGATCCCTGAGCATAGAGCAGAGGTAAATCCTGAGCACAGCTGGAGGTGACTGTGGATTTACCCAACCCTCCAAAAAAACTGATTTAGAAAAAAGAAACATAGAGGCCCAGGGTGGATAGTACAATGAATAGGTTGCTTGTCTTGCAGATGGGTTCAATTCCCATCATCCATATGGTCCTCCAAGCCCAGCAGAAATGATTCCTGCACACAGAGCTGGGAATAATTCCTGAACATAGCCATAAGTAAATAAATACAATTTTAAAAAATGGATATAAAAATAAATATAGTTTCACTTTTCTTTGCTCAAATGAAATAGATTTGCTTAATGACTGCCAGGACTGTTTAAGGGTCAATGAACTGTCTCTGGACCCCTCAGCAGAGCATCTGCATATCCAATGGGGCATTGGGACATTGGAGGGTCCATAACCAGAGAACATGCCCTTCCTGGCCTCCTGTGAAGTAGCTGTGCCCATGATATCTACAGCTCCCCCCAGAGAAGGAGATTTCCTAGAGACTATTCCTATATTGTTGAATATGGAGCAATCTCTCATGTGTGAGACTTAAAGATGCACAGCAAAGTAGCCACAAAGATCCCAAGGCTATAGCGTGAGAGAACTGATCCACACAAATGAGCTAGTAGTGGGTTTAAAAAGTAGAGATTTTGGGGTGCTTGAGGAAGGGAGGTGAGTGAACCAGTAATGTGTGTAATGCTGGAATTATGTGCATGAGAAGTCATTATGAATAGTATTGTAAATAGCAGAATAGCAGCTTTAAATTTTCAAATAAATTAATAAAATATTTGGAAATATTTTCTCATGACAAAAAATAAAGTGAGGAAGGTGTGGTGGGGTAAATCCCAAGCTCCCAGACTGGAGAAGGTGTCTGTGGCCACCTGTCAAGGGCTAGAAGCTCTGCACAGCCCTGCTCACCTGCCCGTGCAGACTGCAGAAGCCCCTTCACCCAGGTTCTGGCTGGGAGCTACTCCTGACCATCAAGCATGGAGGGAAGGTACTGAGGAAACGAAGCTAGGTGCCTCCTCTAGGGGGGTCCATCTTGCTTATTATCTCCATCTTTGTCTTTCCCTCTACCAGCCCTACTTCTGTCATCTTCCACTTACCTGTAATTTCTGGGTATCAACAGTGGTAGCCAGAGAGAAGTGTCTCAGGATATCCCACTCACCAGGAAGGGGAAGGTCAAGTGATCCAGGTGGGCTTTTACATATCAAAAGGTTAGGTGCAAAGGAAAGAGGACATTGGGGGAATGCCTGTGGTTTGGAATTGTAACCATCTGAGACAGACCATGGCATGGAATGCAAAGAATTGGGCTATGGCTGCCTAAAGTCATGAAATGTAGCTTAGAAATGTAGTTTCTTTAATTTGTATTAGTATTTTGTATTGAGATGCTCCCTTTAATTTTTCTCAGTTTAAAAAGAGGCACCACATGTGCCAGAGAGATAGCACAGCATAGGGTGTTTGCCTTGCACCCAGCTAACCCAGGACAGACAGTGGTTCAAATCCTGGCATCCCATATGGTCCCCTGAGCCAGCCAGGAGCGATTTCTGAGTGCAGAGTCAGGTTACTGAGAGCAGTAACCCCTGAGCACTGTGCAGTGTGATCCAAAAACAAAAACAAACAAAAGAAGGCACCACAATTTACAGTGTAATTCATATTTGTCATTCCAATGCTCCAACACCAATTGCATCACCAGGGTCAACTTCCAAACTTCCACCCACTAATGCTCCTAGTTTCCTTCCCAGGTTAGTCCTTTCCCGACCCCCACCCCCGCC
>PVKC010050179.1:0-10563 GCA_004027635.1 Crocidura indochinensis
TGGGTACAAATTAGAGACACCAATTGATACTAATTGTTAAAAATAAGGACAAAACCTAGGTCTAAGGAGGAACTATCCACCTGTAAATAGATATACATAGCTGTATAGCACCTAGGTTTCAGGCAGCACTCTGGGCACTAAGAACTGTCCATTTTCCTCAGTGTAATGACCAACTATTATGGCTCTTCTCCAAGGAAAAGTAAGGCTAGTGCTAGCAATCAATCACCACACCTTAGAAAACTACTTTGAGAGCCCCTTATTATCGAGTGTGACGTAAACAGCAACTACTAAATAAGTGCAGTCTAATCAATGAGAGGACAAAGTAATAAAATTCCTCATTTGTGTCCATTTTAGAGACTTGTTATTGGAAACCCAGCTTTGAACAATCTTATTTAGCAATTTGAGCTATGACAAAGATAAAGTGACAACACAAATGAGGTCAGGAGCAGGCACAGAAAGTACAAGTTGCTGAGCCTTCCACTTAGGTGAAGACACATGTGACTGTCTGGCCCTATGGTTGTGAGGCAAACAGCAGATGTACTACTGGGTACACTTGCCAATTTACTAAGTCTGGGTTACTCCCCAGTCCCCAACTATGATGTTGTCCTTGTGGCCTTCCCTGAACCATAAGCTGTCCACCTTCTTAGTTAGTCTAAATGGTCAGTCCACATTAGCTGTCCCCTTTGGAAGGTTGAGAATCTTTCTTCAACATAACTTGGAGGTTTCCAGAGATACTCCTTTATTCCCTGCTCAGAGATAGTGCAGCCCCAGAAAGGCCCCCAGTCTTGTTCATTCTTCCAGGAAGCGTGGGTTTAATGGAGCCTAATTTTTTTGAATGTTTCTCTGTGCCTCCTCTACAGAGGAAGTTGAGAAAGATACAACCTTGAGTGTGAGAAAACAGAGAAGCTGGGCAAAGCTCAGTGGTGGGGCTTGTGTATCAGCAGTGAAGAGAACAGGAGTGGGATTTGGATGTTATTTTGTTTCATTTTTTTAATGTTTTGAAATTATTGATTTTCCACTCATTTCAGCAGTGCATATTGAGGAAACAGGTCTTCAAAGGCTCCAGGAACTGTGGCAGGTAGCTAAAGATTTTCATAAAACAAGAGCAAATTAAAAACATAAAAGGAGGGTCTGGTGTGATAGCCTGTGGGTAGGGTATTTGCCTTGCACACAGATGACCCAGGTTCTATCTCTAATACCCACAGCAAGGAGTGATTACTAAGCACAGAGCCCAGAATAATCCTGAGAATGACAGGGCATGCCTCCCCAAAAGGAAATCCACAGGCAGTTGTCAAATGATTCAATGTTGAGGTCTAGAAAAATATTAGATAAAGTTTAAGGTGAAAATTGAAAGAGTTTTACTTCTCAGTTTATTTCTCTCTTTCACCAAGAGAGAAAGTGCCAGAGAAAACATGCCACCTCTTATTTCCAAAACTATGATTCTCACATCTTTCTTTGTAACCTGCCCACACTTCACCTCAGTGCCAATCTCGGCCATGGTGAGGTCCTCTAGGCCTTCTTTGTGATCATGGGCCTGCATTCCACGCTTTTCACTTCATGTTTGAGGAATTTGGAAACAGCCAATAAAGAGCAAATTCACATTTCAGAGAGATGAGATGATGTTAAAGGATTAATAATGGTAATTTGTCTCTAGATCACCTCAATTTCTCCATCCTGCCTTACTATTGCCTGTCAGAACACTGTTTTGCTGTCTGTTTTGCATGCTCCTGTCCTTGACTCTATTTCTTCTCAATAACTCCCTCTTCTTCCAGCCTCCCATTCTTCTGCCCATCCTGGAATCTCTCATGTCAGTGCAATTGTTTTTTTCTACAGGTGTACTTCTAAGCTGTGAGGAATTATTGTTTGTTTCCTGAAAAATGAATCGTCAAAGCAACAACTTTGTGGCCATTGTTCATTCAATGCCATTAAAATGAAAGTCCATGGTAGAGAAGTTCTTCCTGCTTGGCAGAGTAGAACAGCAGCAGAACAGCAGGACATTGTCTATAGTGTTCAATCAGGGCCGTCCCTGTCAGGAAAACTGAAGCTACTAAGCAGGTAGAAATCCTGGGTAGGAGAGCATAGAGGTATGGATCCCTTGAGTACCTGACTTATCTAGAAAGTAGCTCCTTTACTTCAGGCAACTTGACTGGTTACTTCCTCACTAAAGGGCCTCCAGTGCCTAAGAGGAAAGAGCGTGGGTGGAATTGGCAACTATTTCTAAGGCTCAGTTCCAGATTTAGATCAATTTCTAGCTCACCACCTCCTGTATCTGTGGTAAGATTATTTTTCTGATCCCTTGTTATTAAGGGCTGAGTGGCTATTTCCAACAGGTCACAAAGATGTGACATGTGTGACTTCCAGAGTAGAATACTTACAAGCCAGGGTGAGAACCTCTGGAATTTTTCTGCTCTCTTGTGGTCTATTAGCCTGGAAATCCAGTGAAAGGATAATGTTGAAATCATGATTTCAGTCAATGGGTAGAGATTAAACAGGGTGAGTGAGAACTGTAGTTTGCTTTTCAGGTACTGTTTTTTTTGGGACATTCTTTCTGTAGCCTAATCTAGTTTATCCTACCCAAAATACAAGTTACTGTTAGTTTTCTCATTTACTTTATCTTGACTACTATACCAGGGGCTTCACTTTGGGGGACAAAGAAGCCCTCCAAGGTTCTGGAGTGGCATTGGGTTCATGAATGCTTCAGAGTCTGTATGTGCTCAGTATGGTCACAAATGGGTTTTTGATATTTTTGAGGTGACCCCAAGGCCTTCTTTGGAGACTGCAATGTCTGTGCCCTGATCAATGACAAGGAGGTCATGTGGAAACGAGGTGTAACCTCCACAAAATTATTTTAGCACTTTGTAATGGACACCACACCAGGCATTGCTGACTCTCCTTTGTTTTTGAGTTATGTCACAGAACTGTCACACACTGTGTGTAAGTGCATGTTAGAAGAGGAGGTGGGAAGTAAGCAAGAGTAAAGGGACTGGAGAGATAGACAGCAGGCAAAGCACTTGCTTTGCACATGCCTGATCAGGGTTTGATCCCTAGCACCCAGTATGGTCCCCTGAGTACCATGTGAAGTGATTCCTGAGCACAGAGCCAGGAATAAACCCTGAGCATTCATACAACTGGGTTCCAAACAAAAGAAAACAACATAATAACAGAAAAGGCTATTTACTGTGTAGCCTTCCTGAAGTTTGGCTAACCAGATATAATTTGAGGACACTTTCTTACTCCTTTTTCTTTCTTTTTGATTATTCAGGAAATATTAACTGAACATGCACCACTTCTCAAGTTCTGTTTTGAGTCCTAGAGATATAGAAGTAAGTAAAATCTTTATGAGGTCTTGAGCAGTGTAGTTTATATCCTCACAGATATGAAACTAGCGATGCAGGAACAGAGGCAGCTAATCCCATTTCCAGTATGGGTCAAGAATATTCCCCAAGAATGATCTGAGTGTATCTTGCCAGAGTATGTTACATATTAGTAGCATTAGTAGTGGAAGTACAAAATGTTACACAGAAGCAGACCCCACTTAGGGTTTCTTTTCTGTTCAATGCCACTTTATCTCTATGATTTATTCCCCTCAAGAGAATAACCTCTTGTGCCTGGTTTCTTCATGATACTTCTTTAGTATTTACTTGGCTCCTCTTCTTTCTGCCTTTTCTCTTGAGTACATTTCAGTAGGGGGTCCATTTCTGAGCGACATTTCATCACTCTTTCTTGGCATTTGCCACATACTCCTATCTTCAGCTTTGCAGTATTAGACTTCATTTCTCATACCCTCCTAATGGAGCCAACCTTGCCCTCCAGCTTCCTGTGGTTGTCTTGGATATCTTGTCACCATCTTTCTCTCTTCTATGTTCAGCCAGAAAGTCGGGTGGAGAAGGAACTTCTCAACAAACCTGATATGCTACTTATTATTAATCTGCATTATTGACAAGACCACCATATTAAGTGTTCGTGGGATTCTGCTAGAAGACAGAGTGTTAAGCTTCTGGGTCTGGCCCAAGTCTTACAGTAGGAAACAAGGGAGAATCTTATAGCTATGACTCAAACTTGGCCCAGAGTCTGATGCAATGTGTAACATTAGCCTCTCAGCCTACCCATCAGCTTAGAGTCTCCTAGGCTTTGCTCGAGAGAAGGCCTATCTGGCTTTCTTTCCTTCTCCCCTGTCACTACTCTGTTACCACTAATAAGCATAACTTTGTACAGGTTGCCAGACTCCCAGGCTTGAATCCTAGTTCCAGCACTTTCTAGCTGTGCGATCTTCAGTGTATTACTTAACTTCTTACGTAAGTTTTCTGGAAAATACACTGCTAGGTGTACCTTTATTATGGGGTGTTTTGCGATAAGATAATCTCATCAAGATATCATCTCATGCCACAGAGACTGGCACACACCACAGAGAATGAGAACAACCACTGCTGGCATGAATGTGGGGAGAAAGGAACTCTCATTCACTGCTGTTGGGAATGCCATCTAGTTCAACCTTTCTGGAAAACAATAAGAATATTTCTTAAAAAAAACTGTACATTGAACTCCCATGTGATTCAATAATACCACTCCTAGGGATTTACTTTAGGATCACAAAAGCACAATACAATAATGACTCTGCACTCCTAAGTTGTTAGCAATGCTACTTACAATAGCCAGAATCTAAAATAACTATTATGTTATTATAACTATTATGTTGAGTGAATTAAGACAGAGGTATAGAGATAAAAAAAAACAATAGTCTCACTCATATGAGGGATTTAAAAAAATAAAAGACAGTATGTTAATAATGTCCAGAGACAATAGAGACTAGCCCATGATAAGAAGCTTATCATAAAGAGTAGTAAGTGCAGTTAGAGAAATAACTATACTAACAACTACCATGACAATGATAGAGAATAGAATCCTTATTTCAAAGACAGGTAGGGGATGGGGGAGGAGGGAAATAGGGGACAATGGTGGTGGGAAAGTTGCACTGATGAAGTGGGTGTCATCTTATGGCTGAGACTCAATTATGAACATGCTTGTAACCATGGTGCTTTAATAAAGAAATCGTATATTTATAAAAGAAGATAATCTCATCAAGGGCTTAGCTCTCCCTGTTTGGTCCTGCCATTTGTTTAACAGTAAGCCTCCCAGCTCTCTTTCAGAATAAACTTGTGAGTTTGGACTGGAGCCATAATACAGTGTCAGATACTTGCTTTGCATGTGGCTGACTCAGGTTGAATCCCTCATACCCTACATGGTCCCATGTGTCTTCCAGGAATGATCCCTAACCACAGAGAAAGGAGTAAAGTCTGAGTATTGACAGCTATGATTCCCAAAGCTTATATAAATGGGTATATACATAGATATAGATGTAGATATAGATATAAATATAGAGATATAAATATAAGTGTAGATATAGATATATAGATATGGGTATTGATATAGATATAGATAGTAGGGACTAGAAAGTTCAATGGAAGTAGCACACACTTTGTGTACAGGAGGCACAAGTGTGACCTCTGGTACCAAATGCCCCCTGAATATGCTAGAAGCAAACTCTAAGCTTCAAACTGGGAACAGCCTCTGAGTTTTTCCAGAAATGGCAAAATTCAAACAAACAACAAACAAAGCAAAAAAAGCTTTTTGAGGGAGTTGCTTTTTTTAAAAGAAGCAAAAATATCCCTTGATTTTTTTTGGCTTTTGTTGCTCTTTTTACTGACTTCTCTGTTCAGGCCATATGTTTTGTTTAGTAGCATAAAGTCTCCTGGTACAGATAGTTTACAGAAAGTGGTCCTTTCCTTCCTCTCTTGATTACTTTCCCCACAGTGCTAAATTGTTCAAAATGCAATCCTAGTGTGAGCATTACACATCAGCGTTATTATCCAGAAGTCTACCCCACATTTTATTCTAGTTTTATATGTTATATGCATCACACACAAGCTAGTTCTTCAATTTGGTCAGACATGCTCATCCTCAAAATGCATCTGTATTAGAAAACTCCACCAGGGACTCTTCACCCATTTTCAACTCAGCAGCTCTGTCAAACACACAATATCTGCCCATATTGCTGCTATCCCCCAATGATTCATCCTACTTCCTCTTATAAGCCTTGCACTTCAGGTGTCATTTCACTTGCTGCCCTCTCTAACTTTCAGTTATCCACCTTGGGGTTCCATATACCTTTCAAGTTCCTCCTTTTCCTGCTTTTCCTCATTATGTACAGTCCTGATCATCAGAGGAACCCCCCCACACCACTGCTTCCACAGGGTCCTGTTCACCTATCCAGAGACATCAGTGCTCAAGCCTCCTTCTACAAATATTCTCTTAAGGAAGCCAGTAGGAGAAAAATAGACTTGTTTTTTTGTTTTGTTTGTTTTTTTTTTTTTTTTTTTTTTTTTTTTTGTTGTTCCCTTGAAGCTTAGTCTGAGGTAGATAGATATGAATCAAGAGACCAAACTAACATTGGAACTATGAGAAGATAAACTTACTGGGGACCATTCGATATGTGAGGATGATTTGGAACAATGTCTTCTTGCACCTTTGGACTATAATGCAGAGATAATTTGCAATGAAAGAGTAAATATGGGGAGGAAGTACAAAGATCCTTAGGTGGCAAGAGGTGACTGATAAGATGTTAAGAGACTGAGCTATGGGAACCAAAAGGAAGTCTCTGAGAACCTGGAAACTTATTGGGCAAAACTTTTGATTTAAGTTCTTAATTTTGCATACATTCTGTGTTCAATGGAAAGAGTTTGGAAGCATTTGGACTAAAGAAATCTGAACTAATTTGTATTTGGAAGAGCACATTCTTTTGTTTGTTTTAGTTTGGGGCCACACTTAGCTCTGCTCAGAGTTTACTTCTGACAGGTCTTAGGGATCACTTCTAACAATGCTCTGGGACATAGGCAGTGCCAAGGATTGAACTTGGTTGTACGATTTCTCTGACTTTTTATACTATTTCTAGAATTTTCAAATCTAGAAAATAGTATAAAGGTTGAGACACATACTTTGTATGTTGTCAGTCTTGGTTCTAGTATCACATATAATTCCTGAGCACTGACAACAGTCATTTCAGACATTTACAGAAGTGTAAAATATAGATGAGATGACACTAAATTATATGTGATAAGAATAGAGAGGAGATAATTGTGAAGGAAATATCATAATTCAGATTGATGTGACCGACCTAATTTACTTTTAAGCATCCAAATACACATACTGAGTAGATAAAAGTATCTTCTGCTGGTTTAGAAAAATTCCAGAAAGTATATATATATATACATATATATATGTATATGGACATATATATACATATACAGATATATGTATATACATATATAGATAATATGTATACTAACCAGTCTTTGATGAAATATAGACCCATTTCAAGTCTGGGTAGAGAAGACTTAATTAATGAGATTAAAGTAAGAAAACAAGCAGAAGAGAGAGAAGCATGCGGTGCCCTGAATTATGATCCTTCCAAAAGCATGTCACTGAAATGTATTTCAACTGGGTTATCAAAATTTATTGGCTCTTATAATATAAACTCAGGCCTTTAGCTGAGCATCCCTAGATCTGTATACTCCAAAATGTCTTCCTTCCAAGTTTTCATTTCTCACAAGTTTTTCTTCTGAATGAGTTTCTACCAAATGGGGTCTTCCATAGTCTGACCCAATTAGATGATCAGTAGAAGCTTCCTGTTTACTACTCAATCAAAGTGAAAAAGCATTTCTTAGAACTAAAGAGATAGTACAGAAGACAAATTAACTGCCTTGCATACATATAGCTATCCTGGGTTTGATTCCTAGCACTCTTGATAGCCCCCCAATTTGTGCAAGGACTAATCCCTGAGTGCAGAGTCAGAAATAAGCTCTGAACACTGCTAAATGTGACCCCAAGCACAAAATGTTCTCTCTTTTCTGTTGGTTCTAACAAAAAGCTCATGCATGCAAAGTGTGGAGACTGATTGCCCAGCAATCAAGATCATTAAGACTCAATTAAGATCACAAAAGTGCTCATGATATTTAGTCACTTAGATGTTATCATGAGAGTCCACTCCAAATCTCAGACCCTTTGCTTACTTATTCAACCCTCCAGATGAAGTAAATCTGATATCTCCAGGGTCTTTTTGGTACCAGAAGCAATTTTCTTTTTTTAAGCTAGGTCTCTACAGCTTCCATTCTTAACTTCAGCAGGTCCACTTACATCTCTGAAATTGCATGGCCATACATACAGCCATGAGAGAGCTTTACTCAGCACATTCCACATTCATCACATTTATATCTCCTGTTACTGGGTGATAACATACAGGAAAGATAAAGACTAATACCAGCCTGAGCCCTCAGAGACTCCCATGCTGAACTACCTAAAAAGATTCATCTTCATCACAGTAAATACAATGTGGAAGATATATTGAAATGCACCAAACTTAATGACTACTACTACTAATAATAATAATATGGAAAACTCTACCAGTACCAAAATGTCTCTAAGTTCTCAGAGAATGACTTTAGTAACATCATGTAGAGCTAAAATGAACAATGGTACAGGTAGTCAAAAAAGCACAAGAAAGTCTAAGAGTAAAACGAGAAAACTCCAATCAGAAGTGACAGAAACAAAAAGTGGTAGATGACATTAGAAACAAACAACTCAATCAAATTTCTGAGCAGCAGAATAATATCAATTGAGGAAAAAACCCAATGAGATCCAAAATCTCTAAAAATTATGAGGTTGAAAATGTCTAAAAATAAATGAACAGCACATCAGAAAACCATGTGATGAGTTCAAGAGAAACCCATCATCAAATAAAAATAGTACTGTGTTGGGCATTTGCCTGGCACACAGCTGACCCAGGTTGATTCCAGGCTCCCTGTATGGTCCCCATGAGTGATCCCAGAGCACAGAGCCAGAAGAAAGTTCTTACGACCTTTCTGCAACTTGGACCACCATGGGCCCCATCTATTGATCTATATAGAAAGACTGAAGAAGTCAGAAGAGCACAGATCAGAACTCAGACTTCAAGTTACCTACAGATCTCATTCTGTGATCCCTGTTATAACATAAATGACCCAGTCTTGAATGGAGATCATCAAGGAACTTTGAGCATATAAGCGAAATGTACAGACTCTTCTTGGAAATAATTGAAATTGGTGATGGTTTTCAGATAAATTCAGGAGATGGGTGGGCTATGGGGCACTATGCAGAGATCCAGGGATCTAGAGTGATAAGAAGAATTGCGACAGATAGAAAAGGAGGGGTTAGGTTTTAGAAACACTTCTTTGAAAAAAATTAAAAACCTAAATTTGCAATAAAAGAAAGGGGGGAAATATGAACATTGATGGCACTTTTCTCTCTTCCAGGAAAAGAGGAGAGCCTGAGAGTAGGAAGTTCCAGAATATAGAGACCAAAGGGCTGGGATAAGGGAGTGCAGTAGGTGGGGGGAAGTCAGAGCTGACTGAAAACATGGTCAACAGACTGTGGGGGCCAAGGAAAGAATCCAAGTTCTGATTCCATTGGTAAGTGTGGCTGCTATGTAAAGAGGCCCCTTTGTCCAGGAAAATGGGACCAATAGATCCCGCTGGAATAGTGGAGCACGGTTTGTTATTTTCTGAGGATATCCATGGCAGTGTTGGAATATTTAGGGGGAATCACCAAACACACAGTGACTCCTGGGAATCCACTGTTCTTTGACTTTCCCTCTCTATGCTCTGTAGGGCTCCTTTCTTGACATTGTTCTCACATGATTTTTTCTCTTTGAGGAGTTTGGGGTTGCCATGCTGGTTATGGAAAAGCCTCATTCACCCAGTGTTCACATTTTACACCCCAAGGATGATTGAATCTCTTTGTGCCAAGTTTATTTCCCAGTGATTGACAGAAGGCCCTTCTGTTACTTTGCCAGCCCTGGAAGACTGGTTGTTATGCCCCAGGAAAAGGGAATTTTTTTCTATACTCTCTGAAAAAATGTAGAATCCTCCTAAATGAGCACCCCTTCATCCCTATTTGGTGAACAATCCTCTCTGATTTTAAGAAGCACACAAGGGTTGGGGGGCAGGGAAATGTTGGGGGAGGTGACACATGGTCTCTGCTGAATGCCTATGGTGCTAGAGGGACAACAAGACAGCAGGATTCCTGACCCAGCTCCCCAGAGACAGTCTGGGGAGAGCTCTGGTGATATAGTTTCTGAATTGCTCTCATGAATAAACAAGCACATCCTTAGATGAACCTCGTTAATTAGAAGGGAAACATATAATGATAATGAAGTTACCTTTCTCCATTCATCCTGCAAGCATGAATTTTTGTTTTGGGTTTTTTTTTTTTAGTATTTATTTTTGGCAGGAGCTATTTTAGAGGCAAGGGGGAGCATGTGGGGAAGAGGAGAGGGAACTGGTCCAATGTGGCAACTTGAGAGGGGGAATGTGGGGGATGGGGAGTATTAATGTTTGGTCTGTGGAAGATGAAAAGCAGCTCGCTCTGTAGGCGGTTCTTTGATCTTCCAGTAACTGCGACAGTAGCAATTAGCATCCTTAATGCTGAGGGGAATCTCAGAGAAACCCTTTAGCCTGCTGATTTAGGTTAGTA
>PVKC010050180.1:0-10617 GCA_004027635.1 Crocidura indochinensis
TGCAGCTGTCAGGAGAGATGAAGTCATGAAATTTTCCTACACATGGATGTACATGGAATCTATCATGCTCAGTGAAATAAGTCAGAGAGAGAGAGAAAAACGCAGAATGGTATCACTCATCTATGGGTTTTAAGGAGAATGAAAGACATTCCTGCAATAATAATAATTTTCAGACACAAAAGAGAAAAGAGCTGGAAGCACCAGCTCACCCCAGGAAGCTCACCACAAAAAGTGGTGAGCTCAGTTAGAGAAATAACTGCATTTTGAACTGTCCTAAAAATGAGAACCTATGAGGGAAATGGAGAGCCTGTCTAGAGTACAGGCGGGGGGTGGTTGAGGAGGAGGGAGATTTGGGTCAATGGTGATGGGAACGTTGCACTGGTGATGGGCGGTGTTCTATACATGACTGAAACCCAAACACAATTATGTATGTAATCAAGGTGTTAAAATAAAAAATAAAGTTAAATTAAAAAAAGTCCTACGGGAAAAAAAAGAATACAATATATATTCTTGCAGTTACTGAATAAAATGTACATATATTTAGAAGAATTAAAAAAAAAAAGAAAGGCTAGAGAGGAACCACACAAAAGACTTGAAACATGAAGAGTGGAAAAAGCAGTGAAGGTAAATGCAACTCATTTACTTAGTAATTTCTCTTACCAATCACATGAGAAATAGTTCCAAGTCAATTATAAATATAATTAGCAGGACTATAGCTATTGACTCATAATTAAGTATATAAATAATTTCAATGTAACTATAAATTAGATAATGGTTTATTAAAATTTACACTAACGCACCCATGAAAAGAAATATATAATAGGTAAGTTGATCTAGAGAAAAGTTTAGCATAGTCATGCTACAAAGTACGTTATAAAAAACATGAAAAGATAGGTCACTGAATAAAAGAAAATATTTGCAATTTTATCAGTTATAAGGAATTTGTGCTCACAATATATATTAAAGATCTTTCACAGCTCAATAATATAAATCAAGATTATTTCCCTTATTTGATGTTTTAAATAGAAAATTTTTACCAAAAGGACTTAGAAAATGGCCAGAGTTTAGAAATAGTTATTAATTTCAACAATTATTAAATGACTGTAAATAATAACAGTAATGAGACATTGTATTTACCTACTATGATTTCTAAAATTAAAATGTCAGGTAAGTTTCAGGCATGATGTAGAAAAATTGGAGCCCCATAATCTCAGTTTGGTATGTAAATTATTTTAATAATTTTATGAAAGTTTAGAGGTTATCAAAATGTGACTCTATTATAATATGACAGCAATTATATTCAAAGTATCTAAGATAAATGAAGCCATATATAATGAAAAACTTTACACAAATGTAATAGCCACATTCATAACTAGAGACAGACTAAAACCTCAAATGTTAACAGTGAATGAATTAATAAAATTAAGTATGTCATACAGTGAAATATTTTTGTACATATAATGAAGTATTGACAGAAGCTACAGTCTGGATAAATCTTTGCAACCTTATGTGAAATGGAAAATAATAGTCACAAAATAATACATTTCTATTATTCCAAAGGTATGAAATTAATAAAATAGGAAAATAGAGACTAGGCATATTCTCTACAGTCAGGAGCAATAGCGGGATAAGGTAGAGAATGGATGATATGAGCATCTTAGGATGAAGAATTAATGATACTTCATAATAATTGTATAAAGCACTTGGTCAAAAAACATACATCTCTTGGTAACAGAATTAAGGAATTAATTAAGGAATTAACAGAATTAAGGAAATTAGTACATTCAGGAAAATGGTAAATATTACATTCATGGAAATGTTCCATGAATGGTTTCATTTGTATATGAGGATAGCTTGCCATAATATTGGACAAACCTAAGCACTAGAATATGATGAAATTTAATCTATAACTTATTATAATTTACTAAATTTCTATAGTTTGTAAATTAAATTATTAATCTTCAGAAGACAATATAGG
This sequence comes from Crocidura indochinensis, assembly GCA_004027635.1. Taxonomy (NCBI): domain Eukaryota; kingdom Metazoa; phylum Chordata; class Mammalia; order Eulipotyphla; family Soricidae; genus Crocidura; species Crocidura indochinensis. Next base: position 1,979 of record PVKC010050180.1, read on the forward strand.
AACTCATTATCTTTATGGATTAAACTCACCAAGTTTATGAGCTATTTTTTTTGTTTGTTTTTTTGTTTTTGTTTTTGGGTCACACCCAGCAGCGCTCAGGGGTTACTCCTGGCTCCATGCTCAGAAATTGCTCCTGGCAGGCACGGGGAACCATATGGGGCACCGAAATTCGAACCGATGACCTTTTGCATGAAAGGCAAACGCCTTACCTCCATGCTATCTCCGGGGCCCCTTATGAGCTATTTTCAAGCTATAATTAGTAGCTTTAACATTACTATAAATATTCTGATAATGAGTGTGTTTGGTATGCTGCAATGAACTTATTTTTAGGACCGTGAACTTAACTTTCTTTTTGACCCTAATTGTTTTCTGTAATTTTACAGTGTTTTGTTGTTATTAGATTTAAGGTGGCATTAATTTGAGGTGTGCTACAAGCATGTATATTTCATATCCTCAAAGAGCTGGTCATTATTTCTGTGGCCAATTAGAGGCAAGCACTGGACTTGTTAATTCAATAAAAGGAGATAAAGAGATTTTAGGAGTATTGAATGTATTAAATTATTTTGTTGCTTGTTTTTTTGAAGTAATACACTTGTCCTTTCAGAAAGTATTTTTCCTATGTTGACCTGTCTATAGAAACAATATTCCAATACTAGTGTGACTTATATTATATTCTAATGGTAGAAGTGATGTTGGAAGACGAGTGCATGACTCTCTTTACAGAACTAACAGGCCTCCTGTCAATAGAGCATGATTTAGTGAATCGCCTCTAGCACTGAGGAAAAAACAGAATATTCTGGTAATGTTTGAATAAGAAAATTTAGCCTCAATGACAGCTAAAATATGTGAATGTCATTTAGGGATTTATGGTTATATCACTTTTATGACCATCTAGAAACAAATCAATTCTTTGAACTCCAAAAGAGATTCCTCTCCTTTTGTCTAGAGTAAGAGCACAAATGGATAGAGTTTGGTACAACATGCTTCTCTTTCACCTTTTGTATATTGGAGGATCCTTTGCACTCGAGTTCTCTAACCATAAGACTTGAGCAGAAGCCATTTGGGTGAGAGAAAATATTAGTTGCTTCATATACAAAATTTAGTTTCTGATGAAAGTTTGTAGGAAACTGACACTGATTACAGAGTTCCAAATAGTCATCTCTTGACTAGATTACATGAAGAGTGGGTACAAAGATAGGAAAATGGCATTACTATCTTTGAGTCTTTCTTATTTCCACTTAGGCAATACATATCTAGAAATGAAACACTCTAATACAGAGAAAAGTACAAGGCTTAGTTTAGCCTGTTTAACTTTTGGGAGGTGGTAAATATAGTCATTAAAATCCTCTATATTTTCAAGCTAAATCTGATAAGGCTGTTGAATTTAGTGGCATTTTCTCTGTGTACCTCCAACAAACATAGATTGCTCTCTTTATATTAGCAATTATCTTGGATTTCTGTAAAATAAAATTGGGGGGGTGGTCTTTGGGTCACACCTGACAACACTGAGGAGTTACTCCTCGCTCTGTGCTCAGAAATTACCACTGGTAGGCATGGGGGACCATACAGGATGCTGGAATTCGAACTACTGTCAGTCCTGGATCGGCTGCATGCAAGGCAAATGCCCTACTGCTATGCTATCTCTCCTGCCCCAGTAAAAAATTTTAATGCCTGAGGCATTAAAAACTTTGGGGGTTCTCTGCAATAAAAGTATAAAGGTTATAATCTTCCTCTTATTATGTTAATATTTAATTTCCAGGCAGCATTTAATACTCGAAGTTTTTGCATATTTGTAAGTGTATTTTAGTATACACACTTATATACTATTTTATCCTGTGTACATATAAAGGTTAATACTAAGAACACACCTCAGAGTTTAGTCAAATCAAATGTAAAACAACTATCACACATCATTATTTTCAATGTATTTCTATCTTTGTTTTTGGGTCACACCCGGCAGTGCTCAGGGGTTACTCCTGGCTTCATGCTCAGAAATTGCTCCCGGCAGGCCCAGGGGACCATATGGGGCACCGGGATTCGAACAGATGACCTTCTGCATGAAAGGCAAACGCCTTACATCCATGCTATCTCCCGGGCCCCTGTATTTCTATCTTACTCATTCATTCATTTGCCTTTTTTTAGTTACTACTTGCTTGGCAAGTTTTAGTCTAGAGATTAAAAAAACACAGTAAACAAAATGCTCAATACACTTCTGAAGCTTACATTCCATTGGAGGAAAACCATAAGAAAAATAGATTGTGACAAATGCTATTCTGAAAAATAAAATACATGTTAAGTAGATTCTGTATATAAGTATTATTTTCTAGCCAAAGAAGGAAACAAAGGAGAGATGGCCTTTGATTGACTCATATGTGGCTAACAAGAAAATACCTGTGATTCTGACACAGGAAAGCTATTGTTTAAAAGAAATTTTCAGTTCCATACAATAGGCCTAGCCTACAGCTGTTGCCAATCATTTTCTGAGTGTATTTTGAGAAGTCCAATATGTGTCAGAAGAGAGGGAAGAGAGGGAATGAGAAGAAGAATGACAAAGATGAAGTTAACTTAGTTAAGTACCTTGTGTTTCAGTTTAATTTGAATGAATTATTGCTGACATTATATTATGGAAATTAAGATTTTGGTGGGGTATGATCAATTTCCTGCCATTAACTTACTGTATGACTCTGGAAAACTTATATCCTTTTTCTTGGCCTCAGAACGACCTCAATTGTGAAACAGAGGTTGAACTAGAAAGTTGATGATCTATGAATTCCCTTTGAGTGCTAACATTATATGATTCTAATCTTTGCCCTCAAAGATGAAGTTGAACACTCCCTTTTCTTCAAAGTACTGAAGCCCTTCTGTGAAATAGGAATGTATAGTTCACAGTATCATATCACTTGCCCAATTTTTAAAACGGCCATGACTAAAGATACGATGAGGAGATAATTTTTGCATTTCCCTTGTATTATTGGCATTTATTACAAGACATTAGCTGAAAATTTTTATATTTTCCTCTTCTCTTCATTTCTTTTTCTTCTGAGTGCTTGACTAAAGCCACCTCTTTACTCAATCCTAAATGATTAAAGCATAAAGATAAATGAATGGACATGGAAAACATTAATATCTTTCCATTAGTATAGGCAGGCTTATTTTCCAAATATTTTTTGAAATAATATCAAAATGTACCACATCTCACTTTTCTTTTCAGCATAGTACTCAAAGATGTAACATTAATGGTACTTGAATTATCTTGCAGAAAATTCCAGTTGGATTATAATTTAGAATAGTGATTACCAGATCCTGAAATTCACTGTGACCAAAGATTTTTGGCTTTTATTATAAATAATGTAGAAGGGCCACTAAGACAGGACTTTAATAGCTTCATAGGGTTGCTAAATAAACAAGCAATATGTGTACAAGATAAACTTTTAAAGGACAACTAAAAGATTTGGACTTTTAAAGAATATTTACCTTGGAACTAAGATAAAAAAAAAACCTCAAGGTTGAGTTTAAAGAGACAGATAATACATAGAGCAGAGGTCCTCTTCTGTGGCTCAAGGGAAAAAAGAGAGAAACACTGTTTCTGGTTTGTAGTATATTATGTCTTAAGACTGTCTCAATACCATGACCTCTTTTTCAGAGTCATGCATGCTTTAGCAGAAGAAAACTAAACAAAACATGTTTTAAATGATATAGAAGTTTTGAGTTTGCTCTATTGTGTGATTTTTATCATGCTTTAGTATCCAAAATACATGGATTGGGGAAAACTCTATTTTACTATGGAAAATAATAACTGACACACAATGATTTATTTGTTAGAAAAACACATTCCACAAAAATGATTTTAGCTAAACTAAACAAATTCTCTAGAAAAGATGTTTTGTTTACTTTTAAGCTGCTAACAATATGAGTTGTTTGAAAAGTATTGTATTATGTACAAGGCAAGAGTACATTTGATAACTGCATTTTAACCTTGCTCCTTTAAGCAATTAGCAAATAAACTTGGATAAGTTAGTCAGTTTTTTTCCTATATTACTTGTGTTAAATGTTCTCAAATGGTAATTCAAGATTAAGATGGTGAAAATGTATTTTTAGTACCACATATTGCTTTTCTATATAGCACATGGTACATACATATATAAATCAACAATAATTTTTTGGAAATATTCAAACAAAAATGCTTTACTACTCAGAAATGGGTATTACTCATCTTGGCAATGAACTAGCTTGGTAATTTAGAATCTTAGAGTTGTTATCACTGTTCCCCAGTTGTCATTTACTAGCCAAAGGAAACTTAAGATCATATAAACTCTTTGGATGGGTTTCTATTTCTTCATTTGTGAAATAGGCACCATAATATTTCTTCTTAAAATTGTTGTGAGCATTTAAGAACTTAAGCACTAGTTTTAAAAACTGACTCCACAAATATGAGTTACAGATTTGAAGATCATTTCACATAAATTGCCTCAACTTTTATTCTATTTTCACTCTATATGAAACACCTAACTATAACACGCATATAATTTTCTTCAACTCTATGTTAATTTATAGTCTTTTTTAATTTTCTTTTTTAAATATTTTTATTTATGCACCATGATTACAGTCATATTTGCAGTTGGCTTTTTTAGATGCTTTCCTTCCCTGAACTCAGGCTTTAGCTCCAGGCAACTTTTACTCCATAATTAATACTAAAAATATGGTATATCTGTAAAATAGAGAAAAAAGGTGTTAAACTGATGAAATTATTTGAATGGTAAGAATACAGTGATGAACAAAACATATAGCAGTTAGATTAAAACAATTAGAATAGCTTAGAATAGTTATTAGAGTTCAAAGAATCCATGGTTCATATATGCTAGAACTACTATGTTTCTATAATTATTACACTGCTAGAAATTGTATCAGTGATAGTTTCAGCAAAAGAGAAATGTAAAAATCCAGATTCTACCATTCTAGATTCCAGGGAAATAGGCACCAACTGTCCAGCCTTGACTCCTGGATCCCAGACATATAAACGACAGAGTTCTCCACAACAGCTCCAGGAAACAAGTCCTCTCCAGGGCATTCATAATGCTGCTTGGACGCCAATATACACCGGTGCTAAATTGATAACATGACAACGTGGAAATGGGAACAACTAGATCTAAGAGCAAGTTATCCTTCCTCACCAGCCAATGATAAGACAAAATCAGAAGACATGTCACCCTCTGATCTGTGCAAAAACCAAGATTTCTATATACAGATGACGGTTGTTAGAACCAGGACTAGACAGTACACATCCCGGGACCAACAGCAACAACAACAACAAAAAGCTCTAACCTAGTTTTTGGCCTACAATCTGTTCAACAAACAAAATATCCAATTCCAGAGGTCTGACTGAGACAACCGAAAGTGAACGGGTCTTCCAGAAGCATAAAAAAACACTCTGTCCCAGGCTCCACCCTAGAAGCAACATAATGACAAAGAACACCAACTACAGAAGATGAATTAAAACAACACGGAAGAAGCAGAACTGCTAGAACCACAAAGAAAATCTCCATCATAAGCTCCATTCCTTGAGCTGCAGAAGTCACCAAGATCTCTAGATACAGAGGACTGATTTTACCGTCCATGACGAAGCAGAAGGTTTCCATAACACCACAAAGGCACAGAGGGTAGAGTAAACAACCATGCAAGGAGTCTATAGTTAATCCCATGACAGTATACTTCAGGGATGGAGAAACCTTGTATCTCCTAGGCCAAGGGAATTCCCTTTATAATATCCCCAAGAGTTACTGTGCCTATGCAGGGGGAAAAAGAAAAAATATATATATTTATTGATTGATTTTTTTGACATCCTTATTTTGGTGTAGATATTGAAGTTGATGTCTCCTTTTTATTTTATATTATTTTACCTTATCTTTCTCTTTCTTTTTGTACTCCGACATGATTTGAATTCAGAACCGAGACTATTATGTGGTGCTTCTCTTTATTGCTGTAGGGCTTACTGGATAGTTAATTTGACACTTATTTTTGTATTGTTATGGAGTTTCAATTACCTTTTTCATGTCCTCTCTCAAACTGAGGCTGATAGTCACTAGAAGGACTCCACCCACTTTCAGAATGGTTTTATTTTATTTATTTTATTTTTTGCTTAATCTTTACCCGATTCTATGGCTTTTCTTTCCCTCAAACAAAACCACATAACTCAATTAATCTAGCTTAGCCTCTCAAATAGAGGGAGAAACCAGGACCAAACAGATGGATGATCACTGATAGTAAGCTAGTCAAAGAGGGGACTGACTAATCTAGCAGCATGGGAGTGATGGGTGGCGGTTATGGGACGCAGAAAGGGAAAGGGGAAGGTGGGAGGACAAACCTGATAGTGGGTATTTCCCCCATTCATTAGTATCTAAAATACTAATGTGAAAGATATGTAAGCCAATATGATCAAAATTAAATAAAAATAAAAATAAATCCAGGTTCTAAACAGATATAAATATAATAATTTATTAAGCAAAGTAAATAAAATGGTTCTTTAATTAGAGCAATAAAAGAAAAGTAATGAATATAGCATTCATTTTGGGTTGAGACTTGGTGAAATAAGGTCAGAAGAAAAACATTACTATTTGAACAACAGAATAATCTAGGATTTGAAAAATTCAAAACCTCAGATTTCTAGGCAAATACATCACAACATGCATACATACATACAAATATATACACACATACTCACTTCTACCCAAATCCCTAAGAATATCATAAAAGTGAAATATTATCAGAGGTAATATCATGAGAATGATAATAGAAGATAAAAAAGTAATAAAAAAATTAAAACTTGATAAACAATGGGACTAGTATTAAATGACTTTGGGAACTCAAGTAACATGAAATCCAGGATGGCAGAAGGAAAATTGCTTATTTAGGTAAAATTTAGATCATCAACCCCCAGAAAACAAATAACTGTCCAATAGCAGGCATTTCTGAAGAGTTAAAGTGAGGGGTGTGCTAGCAAATGAAGGGTTTCTTGAAAGTTTGCTTTATGTATTTTATAAAGCCCCAGATTCTCTCCAGAAACCCAAAAAGTCAAAAATTCTTTGGGTAGGGACAGAGCAGTGGTGCAGTGGTAAGGCATTTGCCTGGGAGGCTGCTGACCTAGGTTGAAACAAGGTTCGATTCCTCGGTGTCCCATGTGGTCCCCCAAGCCAGGATTGATTTCTGAGCCCATAACCAGGAGTATCCCCTTAGTATCAAAGGGTGTGTCCCATCCCCCAAATCCTTTGGGTAGTGAATTGAGGACTATTCGAAAGTGTGTTATCTTTCTGAAATTAGATTAGATGCACATAATAACCAACTAATAGGAATTCCATACTAGTACATGGACATGCAATTACAAAAAGATCACATGTTGTTCCTGTGAATTAGGTTAATGTACACATAAATACTGAATAATCTAAGACAGTTTTTTACATACAAGAAGCAAACTAGAGGATAGAAAACAATAAAATAGGACTTTCGTTACAATTCAAATTTATGTACTAAAAATCTACTCAATAAGTTTGATATTTAAATAAAGTATATGTATCTGTGTGTGAAGTTAATAGTATGATTTGTTACAATTAAATAAGTAATTGGTCAAAAGAAAGACATAGATATAATAGATATAATAAGAGTTTTTGAATATTACATTTCTTTTCTGGTTTATTTTAGGGGGGGGCACCCAGTGGCATTCAGGGGTTATTCCTACCTTTGCATACAGAAATATCTCCTGGCAGACTCAGTGGACCATGCACAGTATCATCTGAGATCAAAACAGGGTCATCCTACCCACCATGCTATCACTCTGGCCCCAATACTACATTTCTTAAGACAAAGAAATGAAGTATGAAGTATATTGAACAGATCCTACAGCTACTAAGCTATCAATATTGAAGACTAAACATAATCTTTTGCTTCACATCTCAAACACTTAAGCCCTACACTGCTTAGTCAGGTGAGGTCAGGGTTGATTGCACCTACATTCTCAAGGATCTTGAATATTAGTGTCAATGAAATTATTTTACTGGAAGTAATACTAAAATGCATGCCATGTCAGTATGGCAAATCTAAAATTTAGTGTTAAAAACCTCATCAACACCACCACAATTCTCTGGATATTGCATCTTGTTAGGATTTCATTGCAGCTCATTGCTACACAGAATGGAACAATTCAGTGGCCGTTGAGGTGGCGCTAGAGATAATGTGTCTGACGCCTTGCAAGTGCTAGCCAAGGAAGGACCGAGGTTCGATCTCCCGGCATCCCATATGGTCCCCCCAAGCCAGGGGCAATTTCTGAGCGCTTAGCCAGGAGTAACCCCTGAGCATCAAACAGGTGTGGCCTGAAAAAAAAAATGGAAAAATTCAGTCCTGAAATCTGGATCTAGGAAGCTTACTTTGCTTAGAAGGTATCACTATGTTTCCACAGGATTATAATTCTTTATAATTTACAACAAAAGTTGATGGTGCTGGACCACATATCACTGGTTTTAATGCTGTTTTCAAGATCAGGACTTACAGATCTTTTTCACACATTAATTGGTAATGCAATTTTTTCCTTTTTTTGTGGGGAGGCACACCTGGTGACTCTCGGGAATTACTCTTGGCTACGCACTCAGAAG
>PVKC010050181.1:0-10499 GCA_004027635.1 Crocidura indochinensis
TGCTCAGGGGTTACTCCTGCCTTTGTGCTAGGGAATCACTCCTGTTGGGCTTGGAGGACCAATTGAGATCCCTAGGATCAAACACGAGTCATCTCTGTGCAAAGCAAGCACTCTACTTGCTCTACTATCACTTCAGCCCATCCTATAATTTTTTGATGCTTTCTTGTTCCATGTTTAAGGGCACAATATGGTATGCTAATATCAATATTATATAATATTTCATCATCTGCAACAAAATTTCTTTTATCCTATCAGGAGACATTTAGTATTTTCCCCCCAGTTCTTTATTACAGGTCACATATATATTAAATTTATAAAGGTTTATGAAATTACATATGTATCTTGGTGCAAGTGGTCATGTTCTATTGAGATAGGTACCAAATAAAAAAAAAGTGAATTTCATCATCACTATTTAGTGCCAGATCACTTTTTTTTTAATCTGTATACTTAACATTTTCATTTAGAATTTTAAGTAACATTGCATTATATCAAATTCATGTGAGCATTTCTTGGTTTGGTGTCTAATTTTTGAGTAACACCCAGTGGTTCTTGGGGCTTACTCCTGATTCAGGAATCATTCCTGACAGTGTTGGGTGATATTATGGGATGTTTGGGACTGAATCCAGGTTGGCTTGTTAGAGTGTCCTTTTACTGTGCTATTGCTCTGGCCCCTGTGTGTGCATTATTGAATTTACTGTGTATAGCCTATGCCTAGTTCATCTCTCCAAATTTTGTTCTGTCTTTCATGATTCATTTGACTCCTTTATCTTGTGCCTTGATGACATATATTGTATTATCTATGACTTATATTGTATTGTCCTACAACAATATGTCCACACCTCAGATTACTATATAAATAAACATGCAAGTGTACATGCCTGGTAGCATTATATTAATTCATACTGTTATTTTGTCTTCTTCAAAACTTGATGTAACTATAATTTAACACTTTGCCAGCTGCCTCTTTGGTGAATATAAAAAGGTGTATGGACTTTTACTTTCCATTTCCCAAATTACATTGGAAGATACATATCTTTCCATAAGTTTTTGGGTCTTCTATGCTACGTCTTCCATGATATGCCTTGTTGATGTGTTTTTGTGTGTCTTTAAAAGCAAAAATGGTAGCTACTAATAATAACAATTAAAAAAAAAGGCCCCCAAATCCAAAATGAACACCCTCTTCTGGAATTATCTGCATTCAAATTCAGGGTGAATAGTTGTTTTTCTTTGCTCTATACGTCTTCTCTCTTCTCTTTTCTCTACCCTCTTGTCCCTGTCTCTTCTCACTCATTTTCCTTTGCCTTTTTCTCTACCATCCCTCTCTCTTTTCTCTCTTTCATATAGTCTAAAGCAACATTTTATTCAACCAGGGGATATATGTGCCTAGTGAGACCCCAGGATATTCTAAAAGTCCACAGATTAAAAATCATATAAATGGGGTACAAAGCAGAAGCCCAAGAACCAACCAGGTAGAACATGGAGGCTCCTGGAATGAAAGAAAAGTTGGAAAGGGCCAAGATCAGGAAACGGTTGAGAAACATCAGCCTAAATACTAGTATTTTACTTTACTATTAAAAAATAAAAGCCAGGAGCCAGAGCAGTAGCACAGCAGGTAGGGCGTTTGCCTTGCACACAGCTGACCAGGGTTTGGTTCCTGGCATCCTGTACGGTTCCCAAGCCTGCCAGGAGTGATTTCTGAGATATCCAGGAGTAACCCTTGGGCATTGCTGGGTGTGGCCCCAAAACAAAAGTAAAAGTGAAAGTAGGGACTGAAGTGATAGTATAGCAGGAGAGCACTCATCCCCCAAGTCCAACATTAGACCATCTGGATGGTTCACATATGCAGCAGTAATGACAGAGTTTTTGCAGTTGAATTTATGCAATGTTCATTCTTTATTCTCTCCAGACATGAATGATTTTAGATTTTTTATTTATGTTGCCAAGTAGATATTTTTAAAGGTTTTCTTAGGGTGCCAGAGAAATGCCGGAGGATGCCCAAAGTCAATATGCTTGCCTTGACCATGGCTACCTTTGGGAGATCCCTGGCATTGCATGTGGTTCTCTAAGCAGCACTCTCTAAAAATCAGCTCTAAGCACTACTAAGTGCACAGAAACAGAAAAAAATTAAATTGAATGTATCGGGCAAGGAATGTATCTTTGTAACAAGGAACTTGCCTTGAATGTGTGTGGCTTTAATTACCAGTCTTCTAACAAGAAAAAGAAAGGGGGTCTTAGTCATTCACATTTGAACTGAATGATGATGCTTATGTGGCCATAATGAATCTTTCCTCCACCTTTTCATCCTTATTCCCCATCATCCCTATAGCCCAACATCATTTTCTTTTCCTTGCTTTATTAAGTGTCTATGCTAGCAGTAGAAGAATATGAAGAGCTACAAGTCAATTTGGAACTGGAGAAGGACCTTCGAAAGAAAGCAGAGTCTTTTGCACAAGAAGTGAGTATCTTGCAGAGACCTTGTTTTGTTTTTCATTTTTAGGTTTTAAAGAACTTTGCAGGATAACATGTCAAGATATTTTTCGAATTTGAATGAAAACATAACCTTTTAAATTAAGGATAAGAGACGTAAGGGGATGGTATGCAACAGTAGCATGTTTTCAAAAGTTGGTGTCTGAGATCAAGGTGTCAATTGTGACCACAGGCCTCAGTTACTAGTTGAATGACTTTGAGAAAATCCCGGACTTTCTAGATGTTCACTTGCATTATCTTAAATGAATAGTGACACTAGTGGCATGCTATTTTGAAAGTTTTGGAAGCTAAAAATTATGATAAAGGCAGAAAGGACACCCAAGACTTGTTATGGAAAGTCCAGAGGAGTGTGGGATTTCTCTCTGTTTCAAATAGCCTTAAGAGCCTAAGTTACTTCTCCATGTAGCATCTCAAATGACAGTATCACGGTATTAGTGTTTCTCTTCAACTAATCCCAGTACTCTCATTGTATGAGTTGATGTTACAGTGCTTTGCATCCATTGTTCTAGCCTGTCATCGTAGTCATGATTTCCTCTTATGTGCAAGATGAACTCAGAGCTTCTTGGGTTTCAGCTTACCTTTGTTGACATGGATTTGCTGGGTATTCCAGGACTTTGGGATTGGTTTTCAGTAAATGACCAGGAACCAGTTGACTGAACTTTAACCCCTTGTGATGGAGGATTGATCTCTGCCTGAGATTTCCTTCTTGTGTAAATGCTCTGAAGCTTTCTGTGTACTGTAGGTTGAAGGAAAGGAGCCAAGCAAATAAATGTAAAACATGCTTAGATGCAAATAGCCCAGAGAAAGAAGGAAAGCAAAGAACCACATTGTGGAAATGACATTTGAAAATCAGATTATGGTTCTTTGTTCAGGAGTTTATCAGCTCTTGAATATAGATGAGGAAGCAGATTTAGTCCCAGAAGTACTTATTTAAAATATTAGGGTTAACTTTATTTAGAGTTTAATGAAAGGTGAATATCTTTTTTCTGTACTTAAAAATGTATGTGGAAGACCTTTGAATGAAGCTACAGCAATCCATGTATAATGGAACTAAATAAACATGATGGGGAAGAGTGAGGAAAGATAATGTGACGCTGTCTCTGTTATAAAATGAAAAGGTTACCTGATTTTGACCCAAATACAAGGATCTTATTTTGAGAGACATTTTTAGTTTTCCATCAGCTTATAGAAGGATATTTGAATTCAGAGTTGCTCAGAGAAGAAGTTGAAGGTCATTCAGTAGCCGAGAAGATAGATGAAAGAAACCAAGTTCCACTAAGAATGCTGAAGTGAATGATTCACTGTCATTTGCCTGATAGTGACTGGAGAAAACAATAATGTTGACATGTTAACCCAGAATAAGGAAATGGAATTTTGAAGAGGGAAGAAAGAACTGAGGCATTTACTGGTAGCACAGACATTTGCATTGGTGCTCAAGATTTCCATATATATAATATATATAAATGTAAATGTGTGTGTTTAATTGATCCAAACAATAGAAAGAAGAAATTTTTCTTTTTAGTAGTGCTAGATTGGAACTAGTCTGTCTTTTTATATGTTTTAAAGTTCCTCAAGACATTTTTTTAAACAGCTACATCTAAAAGATGCATGATGTCTCTTTGCAAGAGAGGTACCATCTTGCCTTTGTTCTTAATGTGTTCAACAAATCTCAAGTCAGACATAGCTGATATTAGAACTAGAGTGTTAAACAATAACAATTGAATGTAGTGGGACTTACCAATGCTAAAATCTAACTTAATTTATTTTGCTTTATCTCATGTGCAAACCTTGTAAAAAAGACATGTATAAATATATATACCTTGTAAAAATTACAAACAATTCTCAAATGTATAACATAAAGACTTAAAACTTTGTCCATATCTCTAACTTCATTTGTTCATTTCAAAAACAATAAAAACATGATCACTGGGGCCCGGGAGATAGCATGGAGGTAAGGTGTTTGCCTTTCATGCAAAAGGTCATCGGTTTGAATCCCGGTGCCCCATATGGTCCCCCGTGCCTGCCAGGAGCAATTTCTGAGCATGGAGCCAGGAGTAACCCCTTAGCACTGCCGGGTGTGACCCAAAAACAAAACAAAACAAAACAAAACAAAAAAAAAACATGATCACTGTCAGCAAAATGAAACAGTTATCTTCATGATTATGTTAACTATTTATAGTTTTTCAATATCATACAAGTTGTAATGAAAGATCTCTTTCCTTTTTTTTTTAAATATATTATTCTTGTTATTCAGTGTAGTTTTGCTTTTCTTTCTTTTTCTTCATATTTTTTGGGGGGTTTTGGCAGTGCTCAAGGAAACCCCTGGCTCTGCACTCAGAAATCATTCCTGGTAGTTCGAGGGAGACCATACGGACTTACCCAGGTTGGCCATGTGCAAGACAAGCACCCTTCCACTGTACTATTGCTCTGGCTGTTTTGCTTTTATTTTTATGTCTTAAAGCATACCTACCCCATTCAACATGAAGCAATAGTGCCTTGCATTTATCCACCTCAAATTCAATGAGGAATTAATGGATTCCTGATGGTAGCTTTTACCCCAGCATTAATGTGGTCCACTGCACACCATCAGCAGTGATACCTGAGTATAATGTCAGGTCCTGAGCACTGCTGAGTGTGGTCTGCACCCCCAAAAAGAAACAGACAAGCAAAAGGAATTGATTCTTAGAATGGGAAAGGAGCTCAGTGGTAAAGTTCATGCCTTGAATGTGAAAGGTCCTGGCTTGAGTCCCTGGTATCACACACCACACACACACACACACACACACACACACACACACACAGAAATTAATTCTTTTTTTCACTAAGCAATTTAAACAATATTTTAGTGCTATTTACAGAAACTAGATTATAATGACATGGGATTCTCTCATTCTTTAAAATGATTTGTGAAATAGCAAAATCTGTGATGTTATTTGCTATGAAATTCACTTCATAACTCCAACCAGCAAGTTCTTACTATAGTTTAAAAAATTTAACGATTGCTTAATAATGGACTTTATTTGATGGAATATATACCCTGATGTTAGCTTTTACCCACATTGTTTGGCAGCTGAGCTCACTGCCTCTGTCTTCATCAGCACCACTGCTCAGAATCTCCTAACTTCCTGGAGTAGTTAAATGAACCACACTTGTGTGGGCCCAGAGAGCCTCATCCACTTCAGAAACTATGTAGATATTTTTGTTATCTTGGGGGTGGGGAGTAATTTTTATGACATGAAACAAAGAACCCCAATCAGTTAAAACTTAAGAGGGAAAAGCATATAATAGAAAAATTACTGTACTAACAATAGTTACTCAGTATGATTGGTGACATTTTCATAGGATGTCAAGACCTCTGGTGTCATTGTTCTTCAACCTAGGAATCTATCTCCTAGTATATATACTCAGTGGGCCTCATATTTCATTCTTACCTCGTCAGATGAAGGTTATATAAATTACATTATGTTAATTCTTTAATTTGTCTTTGGGGCATCCTCCACCACTGGCAGTTCTCAGGGGCTCCTACCAGCTCTATGCTTGGGGATGATTCCTGATGGTGCAGGGAGGACCATGCACTTCCAGGGTGAAACCATATGAATGACCCGAGTTTAACCCCTGTGCTATTTCCTGCCATAAATTACACTTTAAAATTCGAGTGAGCGTCTGCAGTTGAGAAGCTCTACTATAAAATAGGCTTAATTTCACAGGTTTAATAGAGAGGACATGTTTCAAATCATCCATGTGCTAAATTGTGCAGGATGTTAACAAAAAACAATAATAGGCAGATAGAAACCAATGTTTTCAATCATATAGGATTGTGAAGATTAAATGAATAATACTGTAAATTGGCATGGCAAATTAGTGTAGCTCCCCCTCTTCTTTTACCCTCCCACCTGAAAACCACTTTGGTCACTAGAGGAAAATTCATTGGTATAAAGCAATGCATGAGATACAGTAAATAACAGGATATTAGCCACATGATTATGAATTTGGGCTTATAATCAAATCAAGGTTTAAATCCTTATTTTTGTCATTTACCTGTGTTTTGGGGAGAGGTAGTTGTCCCGAGTTGTCTTATTTGTAAAAGTGGAGTAACTGCAGTATCCAGGTGGCAGGGTTGTTAAAAGTATTAGATGATGACTATTATATCAATCAGATAGATCATACTCAACTTTAATATTTAAATTGCAAAAGTATTCAACACATGCCATTGATGTAATGAGTAAAATATCACACACAAAATATTTAGCAGAGTATCTGACATCATAATGTTGTTATAAATATTAGCCATTATTATTATATTAATACATTTTAAAATTGTAATAAAGATTAAAGATTTAAGTAAAGGGCTAAGTAATTGCATCTCTGCCTAGTTGGGGGAAAGGATACAGTTATTAAAGTTTTATAAAGGTTCTGAATGAAATCAGACCCAGGTCTATTTCTAGAAAATGTCATATGCGATACAGTTCAGAAATTGTATTTAATTTTTTAAATAAAAACTCTACATACCATCTATGTACAAGTCGTAATGAAGTGATTTTTTTTGAGACTGATGGGAATATGTACTTTTTTTAACTGAACTTTTACAGATGTTCATTGAACAAAACAAGCTCAAAAGACAAAGCCATCTTCTGCTACAGAGCTCTGCTCCTGACCAGCAGCTCTTGAAAGCTTTAGATGAAAATGCAAAACTCACACAGCTCCTGGAAAAAGAAAGAATTCATCATCAACAAAAGGTAACATTGTCTTCTGGTGTTACAATGCACAGATACCTATCATATTTGTTTGTTATGCATAGACCACCTTTGAAATGAGAGGTTATGGAATATGGAATATATTGTGGCATGTTTTGCCTAAATTATCCAATCTTCCCAATCACCTTTTAGAAAAAAATAACGATCAAGTGAAATTTTGGCATTCAACAAAAATCGTTCGTTCGCACTTGGTTAGAGATGTTAACGTGTAAAGGGTCGAGCAAGCAAGGAAAGAAGCATAGAAGGTCAGGTAGCGCATGTCAGGTGCAGTCTGGAAATGGGGGAGTTGATTGTGTTTTGGGAAATTGCATATGCTAGGAGAGTGTATTAGTTTCCAAAGAGACTGTGGAGGGCATAGGTTTTATTCAAAGAGGAGGGAAAGAAATGTTCGTGTTAGTGGTAATTGCTTGCTTAGAGAAAATTTCTGATGTTTATAAACTTGCCCAAATGTCTATATTTAAATACTTCCTATGTGGTTATTTCAGTTGGCTTGAGTGGAGCTATTCCAGCTGGTACAACCTACTTCTATGTGCCAGGCAGAAGGATAGTCATCCTGGTAGGTGAGAAAGAGGAGGCGGGAGAGGAGGAGAGGTGAAGGGGTGGAACAAAGGCTTTCAAATGAAAGAAACCACTTAACAAAAATTGCATCAATATTTACACGAGTTTCAGCGTACCTTGTTGGTGAAGGAAAGGCTGTTAACTGCTATTTGTTATTGCCTGTCAAAATCCCTTTAAATAACTATATTGACATTTAATACTTGAAAGTTTCTTGAAGTTTTAGCAAGTTTGATCATAAAATAGAGTTGTTTTTTTTCTTCCTTAATAGGATGTGCCTGTGTCTATATATCTGTGTGTCTTTGAGTCTGTGTGCGTAGACCTTCTAGGTTAATAAGAAGGACACAGACTGAGGAATAGAGTGGATAGGAAAGGATTTCCTCTGTTTCTTCCTGTCTCTATGTACCAGAATTGCCTTTTCAAATAAAGAGAGAATTAAGAATGTATGTACTACATTTGCAGTTAACTGCTCTAATCAATAATACATTCCTTAACCCTACTGACTTCAGTTCTTTATATAGTGCTGAGTCCATGTATATAATCATTTTGTTGAGATTGAGAGAGGCACGAAGATTAAAGTTATGGCTAGAATCATAGTTGTCAGTATTTATGATACTATTGTACTATAGTTATTCTGGGTAATCTTTCATATATGTGGTTTAAGATATTTCTGATCAGTTGTCTTTCAGATTCAGAATCTATACACATCTGTATTGTTTTAAATAATTATAAAGTATAACATGTGTCTTAGTGTAAATTTTTTAATTATAGAAAATGTTACAGAAGAAAATGAAAATTACTTCAGAATTTCATATTTTAGTCCAAACAAAAACTTTATATAGCTATATACTTTTATGCCTGTGTACTCAAATTAAATTATACATGTCTATTATTCTGCAATCTAATATTTTTCAAGTGTCATATATCTTCCTAAATTAATGTAGTGAATTATGTAATTTTATTTATTTATTGTTTTGCTTTTGTTTCATGGATACACCTGGCAATGCTTAAGAGCTAGTCCCCAAAACTGCCAGGTGGGACCCATAAAACAAAACCAAAATGGCAGACCAAAGCAATAATACAGCGGGGAGTGTGCTGGTCTTGTACATGATGGACCTGAGTTTGATCCTAAATGGCTTATACATCTGGTACTCAAGCACTGCCAGGAATGATCTCTGAGCACAAAGCCAGGAATAAACTCTGAGCACACCTAGGTGTGGCTCTAAAACCAAAAATACCCCAAATAGCTCAGTGCTTAGGGGGTCACTTCCTGCAGAGATTGGGATTCCATGTAATACCAGGGATTGAACCCAGGCTTCCCATGTATAAAGCTATCTCTCTGACCTGTGATTTTTTTCTGTAAATAATTTTTATTGTGACCAATATGAATCACAAGTACTTCACAGCAATACCTGCAGTACACAGTACATTGAATCAGGGGCATCCCACCACCTCCCCTCCACACCAGCTCCAACATCCCTCCTTCATTGCCCCCAGACTGGTAGGGTAACTGGTCCCCTCTGTGTACATTGTTATTGACTTTGGGCTCAGTGTTTAAATCTGATCCTTTTTTACTTCCATTCATCGTTCATACAACTGTTTTGTTCTGGTACCATCCATTTCTCTTTCTCCTCAATTTATGAGGCAGAACAAGATGACCCAAAATATCTGGTACTGTTTGAAAGAAAAACAAAACAAAACAAAAAACAATCAAAAGAAACCTGGGGAGAGTCCGTCTAGAGGCTATAAATATCTAGAGGTTTAAAAAGAAGAAAGGAAAGAAAGGAAGAAAAACATAACCAAAAAACAAAGCAAAACAAAAAACAAACAAAATGAAAAAACAAAACAAAACAGAAACATCCAACAAAAACAAATCAGACAAAACAAAAAGAAGCAAAAGATCAACTACAAAAAGCACCACAGCAACAAATACAATAGCCAGACAATGATCACAAGAATGAAAGAAGGGGGGCCCGGGAGATAGCATGGAGGTAAGGCGTTTACCTTTCATGCAAAAGGTCATCCGTTCAAATCCCGGTGCCCCATATGGTCCCCCTTGCCTGCCAGGAGCAATTTCTGAGCATGGAATCAGGAGTAACCCCTGAGCACTGCCGGGTGTGACCCCCCCCCCAAAAAAAAGAATGAAAGAAGGAAAAAAAAAAAGGAAGGAGGGCTGGTATGGCAAGGTTTTATTTTATTGTTTGGTTGGTTGGTTTGTTCTGGATTTTGCATAGGCACAGTAAATTGGGGAAATTAGAAAGGGTATTCCCGTGGCATAAAAGATGCAGGGTTACTTTGCACTTGAAACATACTTTTATGAGAACAACCACAGGCTCCATACACACTCCTTTCACATCCCAAGGACTTTTCATGGTGCCAGGAAACTTTTTGTTCTGTTATGGATGATAGATTCAGGTCTGTATCTTGAGATCTTGGTATTTGCATAAGCCCCAGGATAAAGCCCAGGCTGGCCTCCCTCTTTACGATTCTAGCAGTTCTGCTCGATCACTGTTGTTGTCATCGGTCTTCTGTAACTGGTGGTCTTGGTTTTTGCACAGATACTAGGGCGAAGCCTAAGGTAGTCATTCATTATGATTCAGGAAGATCTGCTCTGTCGCAGTTGTCAAAGCAAGACCTCTGGAACTAGAGATCTTGGTTATTGTATAAATCCTAGGCCTAAGCCTAGGCTATGGTCTTTCTTTT
>PVKC010050182.1:0-10711 GCA_004027635.1 Crocidura indochinensis
CACTGTTCCTCCTGGCTCTCTGTCCCCCCGGGCTGCCTATGCCACGTTGGCCAGTTGGTGAACATTTTTGAGCTCCCCCTGGCCTCTCTCACAGGACTCAGGGTCTTCCCAGGGTGCCTGATACGTGACACTCCGACAGCCTGCTCGTACCCTTCCCAGCGCCTCCTTCCCAACCTCACCACGTCCCTGGGTCTGGGCATTTGTCCCAGGCTCTACCACCCATGTGGCTCACCCCGATGCCCCTTCCAAGCTCACCGTGTCCCCAGGTCTGGGCTATTGTCTGAGACTCCGCTGCCCATGTGGCTCACCCCAGCACCCCTCCCAAGCTCACCTAGCCTTCTGCTTTGATTTTTATTGTTTCTTGTCTTCTACCTGTGTTTGGGTTTCTTCTGGTTTTTCAGATTTTTTTTAAAATAATATCTTTATTACACCTTGATTACAGACATGATTGTAGTTGGGTATCATTCATATAAAGAACACTCACCATCACCAGTGCAACATTCCCATCACCAGTACCCCCAAACTTCCCCTGCCCCAGCCTGTATTTGAAATAGACATTCTACTTCTCTCACTCATTGACATTGTCACCATAGTTGTCAGTGTAGTTCTTTCTCCAACTGCACTCTTTGTAGTGAGCTTCATATCATGAGTCATTCCTTCTAGCCCTCATCTCTATTGTCTCTGGGCATTATTACAGTAATGTCTTTTATTTTTCTTAAAACCCATACATGAGGAGTTGGAGCGGTGGTGCCAGTGGTAGGGCGTTTGCCTTACATGCACTAATCTAGGACAGACTATAGTTCAATCCACTGCATTCCATATATTCCCCGCAAACCAGGAGTGATTTCTGAGCACAAAGCCGGGAGTAATCCCTGATCGTCACCGGGTGTGGCCCAAAAAGCAAAAAACATAAAACAAAACCCAAACCCATAGATGAGTGAGACTATTCTGTGTCTTTCTTTATTTTTCTGTGCATATCTTTCTAACTTATTTCACTCAGCATAATAGATTCCATGTTCATCCATGTATAGGAACATTTCATGACTTCATCTCTCCTGATGGTTGCATAATATTCCATTGTGTATAGGTACCACAGTTTCTTTAGCCATTCATCTGGTGAAGGGCATCTTGGTTGTTTCCAGAGTTTGGCTATTTTAAATAGCATTGCAATTAATAAGATATTTCTCATTGCAATGAGAAAGGTATTTTTGAATTGTATTTTTGTGTTCCTAGGGTATATCCCTAGGAGTGGTATAGTTGTAGCATATGGGAGCTCCATATGGAAGTTCTTTTTTCTCCACATCCCCACCAGCACTGATTGTTCTTGGTCTTTGTGAATTGTGCCAGTCTCTGAGGTGTGAGATGGTACCTCATTGTTGTTTTGATTTGCATCTTCCTGATGATTATTGATGCTGAGCATTTTTTCATGCCTTTTTTTTTTTTTTTTGGTCATACCTGGCAGCACTCTGTGCTCAGAAGTTGCTCCTGGCAGGCATGGGGGACTATATGGGATGCCGGGATTTGAACCACCGTCTGTTCGAATCAGCTGAACCACCGTCTGTTCGAATCAGCTGCGTGCAAGGCAAACGCCCTACTGCTGTGCTATCTCTTCAGCTCCTTCATGTGTCTCTTAGCCATTTGTATTTCTTCTTTGAAGAAGTGACAATTTCTTCTCCACATTTTTTAATGGGGTTAGATGTTTTTTTCTTGTTAAGTTCTGTTAGTACCTTGTATATTTTGGATATTAGCCTCTATCTGATGGGTATTGAGTGAATAGTTTCTCCCATTCTGTGGGTGGCTTTTGTATTCTAGGCACTATTTCCTTTGAGGTGCAGAAGTTTCTCAGCTTAATATAGTCCCATCTGTTTATCTCTGCTTCCACTTGTTTGGACAGTGGTATTTCCTCCTTGAAGATGCCATTAGTCTCAGTGTTATAGAGTGTTTTTACCTATGTGTTATTCTGTATACTGTATGGTTTCAGGCCTGATATCAAGGTCTTTAATCCATTTGGAGTTGCCCTTGCATGGTACTTGGTGTTCGATGTTCACTTTTTTGCAAGTGGCTAACCAGTTGTGCCAACACCACTTGTTGAAGAAACTTTCCTTGCTCCATTTTGGATTTCTTGCCCTTTTAGCAGATGCAGTTCTTGACTCATAACCAGAGAATAGAGAGAAGAAGTAAATGAAGCCACAGAAAGTGAGTTGCCTGAAATAAAGTGTTCCAAATAAGCTAGTAGAATGAAGATGGCTGCCTTTTATCTGTTCTTTTTGGGAAATATGTGGAGAGGGAGATTAGGAAAGCAATATTTGTAGAACTCTTGGAAGTTTGCAATGGAAAATGACTAGCCTTTTAAAAAGTTTGTAAATAGTATTGGTCAAGAAAATTTATTTCTGGAGCCAGTGAGGTGACACTAGAGGTAAGATGTCTGCCTTGCAAGTGCTAGCCAATGAAGGACCACGGTTCAATTCCCCAGTGTCCCATATAGTCTCCCCAAGCCAGGGGCAATTTCTGAGTGCTTAGCCAGGAGTAACCCCCTGAGTATCAAATGGATGTGGCCCTAAAAACCAAAAAAAGAAAAAAAGAAAATTTGTTTCTTATGAAATGCAAATGCATGCAAAATAGCATGTGTAAATGGAATATGAAATTTGAACCTGTATTTTGCTGTAAATACACATATATAGAGTGATAAAGTCATTATCCCTCCATGAGACAATCTTTAGATTTACAGAATAAACAGGGTTTTTTTCTTTAACTTTTTTGGGGTGGTGGTGGTATTGAAATGCCCTTTGGAGGGAATAAAAGTAAAAGAATAAAAGAGAAGTCTACATCCCTGGGCACTAAATAGTTTTTCAAGAATAGATTTCAGTGTTTGCCCACATCCCAGCAGTGGATGTGAACTTGGAAGAACACAACTTGAACACCACTCTCTTTTTCTTCCTCTCTCCTCCTCATATTCCTATTTCTTTAAATAATGCTATTTTACTACACAGAAGTATGGAGTAGTTTTAATTTGAACTGGAAGTTGGAATTAAAGCCCATTGTGGGGGGTTGGAATTATAGAACAGTGGTAGGGTGTTTGCCCTCTATGCAGCAGACCCAGTTTGGACCTGGTTCAATCTCTGGCGACCTCAGAGCCTGCAGTAACCCCTGAGCCCTGCCAGATGTGACCCAAAATAAACAAGAACAAAAAAGAAAATATGTTTTTTTTTGTTTGTTTGTTTTTTTACTTTTTTTTTTTTTTTTGGTTTTTGGGTCACACCTGGCAGTGCTCAGAGGTTACTCCTGGCTCCATGCTCAGAAATTGCTCCTGGCAGGCACGGGGGACCATATGGGGCACCGGGATTCGAACCGATGACCTTTTGCATGAAAGGCAAACGCCCTACCTCCATGCTATCTCCCGGGCCCCAAGAAAATATGTTTAAAGAAACAAAAAAGCCCATCGTGGGCTTCTCACTCTCTCATTTATTTATTATTCTCCCCTCCTCCCCAATTCTCATTTTAAGCTGGCATTGGAATGAGAAAAGTGCCCTAATCAAGGGGTAGTGGAGAAACTAATGGAAGGGGTCAGAGTATTTTGGAACTTAGATCATTGGTTCTCACGAGTTGCCAAGATAAATTGAGTATCCAAACATCCAAACACTGCATCTCCCCCCCTCCATTTTAGTTTTCTTTTGGGCCACACCCAGTGACACTCCTGACTATGCATTCAGAAATCACTCCTTGCTTGGAGGACTATATGGGATGCCGGGGGATCTAACTGTGGTCCATCCTAGGTTAGCTGGTGCAAGGCAAACGCCCTACCCCTCACACCAGTGCTACAGCCCCTAACACTGCATGCCTGATTTACACACATACTCTGGCAATGAGTCTGGGGCTAGAAGGATGAGACTGGTCTGTGGAGCAGGGACATGCTGGAGGAGGGGTCTAGTTTGGGGAAGAAGAAGCAGGCAGCCTCAACTAGTTGCCACTGGGTGGGTGTCCAGCAGGGAAGGAGCTGACTGGAGACTCACTGTGGAGACCTGGTGGAAGTGATGTGTCTCTTCGCCAAAGGAAGGTGATGTTATTTCCAGGGTTCTTCACCATCAGCCTGGGGTTAGGGTCAACAGGGTCTGGCGAAGGTCTCTGAGCAAGATTAGCCTTGAGACATTGGAGGCACATTTGTTCTTCATACAACAGTTAAAGGGACACTATTATATGTGGGGGAAAACATTTTCTTTTCACTCTAATTTTTAGTCTTAAACGTAATAGGTTCTTTTTTTTTCCTATTCTTATTTTTTGGGGGCCAAAAAATTCCTGGCAGTGCATAGACTTTAACTCTGGCTTTGAACTCAGGAATCACTCCTGGCAGTGCTCAATGTTGAATCATGGTTGACTGTGTGCAAGACAAAGCCCTACTTGCTGTATTATTGTTCCACCCCCTCTTTCCCTATTCTTTTTTGTTTGCTTGTTTGTTTTTGGGTCACACCCAGTGATGCTCAGGGGTTACTCCTGGATCTGTGTTCAGAAATCACTCCTGGCAGGCATGGGGAACCATATGGTATGTCTGGATTAGAACCACCATTTGCCCTGAATTGACTGCATGCAATGCAAATGCCCTACCTCTGTGCTATAGCTCTGGCCCTCTTTCCCTATTGTTAAGAGATTTTGTATTATTTTTCATCAAGACATCCCTTAAAATCTGACATTTGGCATCCTTTCTGCACTTTAATATTCTTGGAGGCTCTAATTTCAACTTTCCATTTAATTATACAAAGAGCCAAGTATATATTTTTATTTGCTCCCAGAAGAGGGTTTGCATTTGTGGGGAGGGGGTTTGGGTCACACCCGGCAGTGCTCAGGGCCATTCTTGGCTTTATGCTCAGAAATCACCCCCTGCAGGTTTGGGGGACCATATGGGATGCCGGGATTCGAACCACCATCTTTCTGCATGAAAGGCAAGCACCTTAACTTCCATGCTATCTCTCCGGCCTCTGGGTTTGCTTTTTTTTTTTTTTTTTTGGTTTTTGGGTCACACCAGGCAGTGCTCAGGGGCCACTCCTGGCTCCATACTCAGAAATTGCTCCTGGCAGGCACAGGGGACCATATGGGGCACCGGGATTCAAACTGATGACCTTTTGCGTGAAAGGCAAACACCTTACCTCCATACTATCTCCCGGGCCCCGGGTTTGCTTTTTTTTTTTTTTTTTTGGTTTTTAGGCCACACCCAGTGATGCTCAGGGGTTACTCCTGGCTATGCACTCAGAAGTCGCTCCTGGCAGGCACGGGGGACCATATGGGAACCGGGGGATTGAACCGAGGTCCATCCTAGGCTAGCACAGGCAAGGCAGCAGGCACCTTACCTCCAGCGCCACCGCCTGGCTCCCCTGGGTTTGCATTTTTAAGATTGAATTCACTCTGTGAATATAAGGATTCTATAGGTAACATAGGATCTATCTGCTTTGCTATCTCTTAGTCTCTTTTGTGTAATTCCTGAACAGTAGTTTCTATTCATTTGAAGCACTGTTGAACCTCATTACATAGCTTCTAAATTTAAGTACTGTGTATTTTATTTATTTTTTAATTCTTTAGTCACATCCAGTGATGCTCAGGGGTTACTCCTGGCTTTGCATTTGGGAATTACTTCTGACAGTATTTTGGGGACCATATAAGTTGCTGGGGATTGAATTTTGGTCAGCTGCATACAAGGCAAGTGCCCTGCCCACTGCACTATCATTCCAACCCAAGTATTTTATATTTTTATATGGCAGAGGAAAAACACCCCTGAATTCCTGGTTGTACTTGGAGGACTGTCTGGGATGCAAGGGATTGAATTTGGGTCATTGTATGTGACAAATGCCCTATCCATTGTAATCTCTACTTTGTCCCACCTTCTTTAATTTAAAAATTTTGTTTTGGGGCCATGCTCAATTATTCTCAGGGCTATCTACACTAAAATATCACTCCTAGTGGGCCTTGGGTGACCATATGTGTGCAGGAAATCAAAGAAATTTTTGTTTCTTTGATTATGAACTCAAGACATTCATTAATTGGGGGCTGGAGTGATAGTATAGCAGTAAGGCATTTGCCTTGCATGTGACTTATCTGGGTTTGAATTCCCGGCATTCCATATGGTCCCTGAGCATGCCAGGAGCAATTTCTAAGTGCATACTGAGCACTGCCAGGTGTGGCCCAACACTCCCCACCCAAAAAAAAAAAAAAAAAAACAAAAAGAAATCCATAAATCTTGATCTCCATCCTCATTATGTTTTAAAATAATTTTGGGCACTGTAGCTATATAAACTATTATCTGGAGGGGATTGTACACAAAAAAGATTCCAGCACTACACCTGGGTATCTGCTTCCCTTCACCATGTCCCAGAACCATGTGGTAATCTTCCTAGTGAGACAAGTTCTTTTGTTTTGTTTTTTTGGGGAGCCATACCTGGGTGACACTCAGGGGTTACTCCTTGCTATGCACTCAGAAATTGCTCCTGGCTCAGGTGGCTTTATGGGACACCGGGGATCTAAGCTAGGTTCATCCTGGGTCAGCCACATGCAAGGCAAATGCCCTACCGCTGTGCTATCACTCTGGCCCCAAGTGAGACAAGTTTTGCATTCTTAACTGGATGCCAAAAAACAATAATAGTACATTGGAAATTCTGAAGTTTTCTTTTAATATGTTATCTTTAGTTTTAACTTTAGAGGTCAAGTAATATGTTTCACATCACAGATATTATCTCTGCCATGTGAGATTGGACAATTGGCGACCACTTGGAAACCTTTGATATTTAAAACTCCTTTAAAGGGCTGGGGAAATAATTTGGCAGGTAAGGTGCTTACCTTGCACTTTTCTGACTTAGGTTTGATTCCTGGCACCCCATATGGTCCCCTGAGCCAGCCAGGAGTGATCCCTGAGTGCCTAATCAGTTTTGTGCACAGTTGCATGTGGCACACTCTCCCTACAAAACAATAAAATAAATAGATATTAAACCTCTTTTAAACAACCATGATTGTAACATCACTTTATTATATGTATTTAATTCCTTTTCTCTATACTCTTAGTATAATGCAACAATAATTTGTGCTTATACATGGATAGATATGGAGAGTATGTTGAGTGAAATGAATCAGAGAGATAAGGATAGACATAGGATGATCATTCATTTATGGGCTATTAAGAAATAGTATGTTAATAATACCCAAAGACAATAGAGATATTGTCTCTATAAGGACCAGAAGGAATGATCCATGGTAAGAAACTTGCCACAAAAAGCAGGGGAGGGGCTGGAGCGGTGGTGCTAGAGGTAAGGCATCTGCCTTGCAAGTGCTAGTCTAGGATGGACCATGGTTTGATTCTCCCCCAGCCCCCACCCCCGCGTGTTCCATATGGTCCCCCCAAGCCAGGAGCGATTTCTGAGCGCATAGCCAGAAGTAACCCCTGAGTGTTAATGGGTGTAGCCCCAAAACAAAACAAATCATATCATCCGAGTGTAATTAGGGCAAGAGAAGGGACCATGATGACAATGAGAATAGGAAATGATCACTGGATAAGAACTGGGTGGTGGAACCTTCCAGGAGCGATTTCTGAGTGTAGAGCCAGCATGAAACCCCTTCGGTAAACATATTGCAAGCCTTTGTTTAAAAGAGTAAAAGGAGAAAGAGAGAGAGAGAGAGAGAGAGAGAGAGAGAGAGAGAGAGAGAGAGAGAGAGAGAGAGAGAGAGAGGAGAGAAAAGAGAGAGAATGTATATAGACAGGCCATGGTGATTGGGGGAGGGGACAGGAACAAAGTAGGAACATTGGTGGCAGGAAATGTATACTGGTTAAAGGATGGGTTTTGGACATTGTATAACTGAAACCCAATCATGAACAGCTTTTTTTTTTTTTTTATGCCTGTTTGTTTTGGGGCCACACCTGGAAGCACTCAAGGGGTATGGAAGCACTCAGGGATTACATCTGGCTCTGCACTCAGAAATTATTCCTGGTAGGCCTGGGAATCTATGGAATGCTGTGGATTGAACCCGGGTCAATAACGTGCAAGGCAAATGCCCTACCCACTGTGGTATCCCTGTAGCCCCTCATGAACAGCTTTGAAATTATCTCATGATGATTTAAAATAAATTTTAAAAATTTTGTTAGATAAAAAAAAATTTAAAAATGTTTTGTTAGATTTTTCTTTTTTTCTGGAGCCAGAGAGATAGCATGCATGCAGAAGGTTGGTGGTTCGAATCCCAGCATCCAGTATGGTCCCCCTGAGCCTGCCAGGAGCGATTTCTGAGCATAGAGCCAGGAGTAACCCCTGAGCGTGGCCGGGTGTGACCCCAAAACCAAATAAATAAATAAACAAATAAATAAAAAAATTTTTCTGAGGTGGGGAACTTTTAAAATTCTTTTATGATGACCTTTGGAATAGGTGTTAGGGAACAATGGGATAGAGTGTGTATCCATGGGAAAGGTGA
Source organism: Crocidura indochinensis (assembly GCA_004027635.1). Taxonomy (NCBI): domain Eukaryota; kingdom Metazoa; phylum Chordata; class Mammalia; order Eulipotyphla; family Soricidae; genus Crocidura; species Crocidura indochinensis. The sequence continues at coordinate 8,437 of PVKC010050182.1, forward strand.
ACAAAGGCAATTTCTTCCAATAACTTCCTTTATTGGAAGTTTAGATAAGAAGATTAAGATAAGGACTGGAGAAATAGTACTGAGGCCAAGGTGCTTGCTTTGTTGCTAATCTGTGGCACCACACAAGGTCCACCTAGTGCTTCTAGATGTTATCTGAGCTCAAAGCCAGAAGTGAGTCCAGAGCACCACTGAGTATGGCCCAAAATAAGCAGAAAATCACTCTGAAAAGGAGACAGGTTTTTGTTGTGCTAGGTCAGCTGGAAAATAGGGTTGTTTAGTATGATTCAGTAGTCCAGAGTCTGATCCCTAACAAGGGATGAGTGTGTCCTTTGGATTCGAAGGAGCTCATCAAGGCAACAAGGTCATGGCTGGTGGAAAGTTGTGAACTCTGAGGGATCATAGTTAAAATCTGTCTGGGATGTCAGGAAAGGGAGACTTTTGAGAGATTAGATAATGAATAAAATCGACTATATAAATGGCTAATGAGATGCTTGAGAAATAGTTTTTGCTTCAACACATGGGACTCAGTCCTTAAGTGGAGTTAGGAAAGATTTAAATTTATATAGATAGGCTTGGTAGATTTTTCCTTCTTTATGAACATATTCTGTTAAACAATTACTGAGCATCATTCAAAGGGACATATTTTTTAAAAGAAGCTAATTTGCATATTCCCTTAGGTCTAGTTTGCTTGGCAAGATTTCTGAAAACTAGTTTAACTGACACATAATACTTCCTTGTTTGCTAACACTATCTTCATTTTGATAATAAGCAAAGACAGATACGCTAAAAGAGAAACCAAAAGGAGCTTACAGAAGGGTAAGCATAAGAAGATGCCTAGTAATCAATTAGTTTCAGGTTATTTTTTTTGTTTATGTACAATGTATACATCTAATAATTGTGGCATTTTTGTTTGGTTTTTTTTTTGGGGGCCACACACGGTGACACTCAGAGGTTATTCCTATTTATACACTAAGAAATGGCTCCTGGTTTGGGACCATATAGGACACTGGGATGGAACCCTGGTCCGTCCTGGGTCAGCTGTGTGCAAGGCAAATGCCCTACAGCTGCGCTATTGCTCCAGCCCCTTGTGGCTTTACGTGTATTTTTATAATACCCACTGGGTCAGCAATTTTGAATATTTTCCCTATATTTTATATGTTTTTTTATATTTATGTGTTTTATTTGGTTTTTTTTAAATTTAAATTGGTAATGTGTGTATGTATTTAGCTTGTTTTTCAAAATTACTCTTTGAGAAAAGAAATTTATTTTAGTTATCATGGTTTACAAAACTATTAATTATAGGGTTTCACATATAAAACCTTCTAGCACTACATCCTCTTCTAGAGTGTCTAATTCTCTTCAGCATTATCCCTGTGTGTGTGGTGGGGTGGGGAGCATCTCCCAACACCCCCTCCCCACCCCACAGTAACCTAGAACATATTACAATGAACAAAATCAACGAGTGCTGGTGTGGACGTCGGAGAAAAGAGACCATTATCATTCACTGCTTGGGAACATTAACTGGCCCACCTGTTTTTTTGTTTGTTTGTTTTTGGACCACACCTGGTGACACTTGGGTTATTCCTGGTTTTGCGCTCAGAAATTGCTCCTGGGTTGGGGGGACCATATGGGACACTGGGGGATCGAACCACAGTCAGTCCTAGCATCTGTAGCAATGATTTGAAACCCAGGGAATTTGAACTGGGTTGAATGGATACAAAGCAAATTCCTTAACCCTATGTTTTTTATACCACATATTTTTGGGGGGCTTGGGAGGTCACATCCAGCACTGCTCAGGTGTTAATCTTGGCTCTGCACCAGAAATTGCTCCAATTGGGCTCAGTGGACCATATGGAATGCCGGGGATGGAACCTGGGTCAGCCGCTTGCAAGGCAAATGCCCTACCCATTATGCTATTAAGAAAACCCGTTAATGACATAACCATTGTCTCAAAATTGATGTTCATTATTCTGTTTTCATAATCATTGTATGAGTAGCCCACAATTTATCTTTTCTCCCCCACTTTCTATTGTGGAAATGTTGATAACAGCATTCCTTTTATGTATCTTCTGTTGAAGATTGCAAATTTCTATTTTTGCATGAAGTAAAATAGGTTGTTTTGTTTTGTTTTGTTTTGTTTTGTTTTTGGCTTTTGGGCCACATCTGGTGATGCTCAGGAGTTACTCCTGGCTATGCGCTCAGAAATCGCTCCTTGCTTGGGGGACCATGTGGGATGTGTGTGTGTGGGGGGAATCCTGGTCAGCCAAATGCAAGG
>PVKC010050183.1:0-10635 GCA_004027635.1 Crocidura indochinensis
CTAGATATTGAAAAACCTTTCAACTCCGACACAATGGCCCCATTTTCTTTTTTATTTTAACTTATTTTTAATGCATTTGCTTATCTTTTTTCTCTTCTCTCTTGTTTTCCCTATCTTTCTCTTCTAATCTATATGTTAGCTAATAATTTATCTTCTTAATCCAATTATTTCTTAAAAGCTCAGACCTCCTGAGTTGGGATGTTGGAGGGTCAGGTCTCCAACATCTTAAAAATAGATCTCTAGGTGGTGCAAGCAGTAAGGTGTCTGCCTTGCAAGCGTTAGCCAAGGAAGGACTGTTGTTCGATCCCTGATGTCAAATATGGTCCCCCAATCCAGGAGCGATTTCTGAGTGCATAGAAACCCCTGAGCGTCACTGGGTGTGGCCAAAAATAAAAAGAATAGATCTCTAATGTCTGTCTATATGTGGGCATGGGTTTGTATACTTGGTCTTCTCTCTGATTGCCAAACCTAAACTCTAAACCATCCTTGTCTATAGTGATATGACTACTGGTTCTTAATTCATAAATTATTCCTGGCAGGCTTGCGGGACCATATGAAATGCTGAGGATAGAACATGGGTAGTCCAAGTGCAAAGCTAACACTTTACTCGCTGTGTTATCTCTCTGGCTCCATTAGAATTATTGTTTCTATGCATTTTAGATTAAATATTGTATTATGTGACATATAATAAAGCTTACGAAGTTTTATCATCTGTATCAGTATAGACGTTATCTAAATTGCACAAATGCCCAAGCTATATTCTGTTATCAGGTAGAAAAATTCATAAAGACAGAAAGAACTTTGAGAAACTTTGGCCAAAAGAGATAGTTGAATGCTTGTTTAGCACCTACCTTCATGAGGCTCTGACAGCACTTAAGGTCACCAAACCATACTGGTGATGATTGTGAAATGAGAGACAGAAATAAGCCCACAAGCAGAGCAAATCCAAAAACTTAGCACTTAATTTATAGGAAAAAATCCCCAAAACTTTAGTTTTAGCACATTCTTTTCCTATATAAAAGAAGATAGATACAAAATTTTAAAATCTGATATAAACTTATAGTGTTGATATTAGTCATATGAAACATTCAGTACATTGTGTTAGAGAATTGAATCTTTTATTTTTATTTATTTTTGGAGGGGGTCTGGGGAGAAGGGGCTGCAAAATTCTTTTCAGGGATCCTGGAAGTAATTCCAGGGTATGCCAGATATGCTGGCAACCTACAAGGTCAACTCATTGGTGTTTAGGGACTTATAGGACTATATGTAGCAATGTTCTAATGGATCATGTAGTGCTGAAAATCAAAGCAGGCTCAGGCACACTTTTGTACTATACTCCAAGCTCCTGGGAACTGAGTATTGTAAAAATAATATATGATGAATAAAATACGATTTGACTTAAAAACAGTATTATTCATGCCAATAACCTGTTACCACTAGAATTTAATAAATATCTTCTCTTTGCCCTCATGGACCACTCTATTTCTCTTCTCCCTCTCTCCATATGTTATTCTCTACCTCTTTTTTGCCTAGATTACATTTTGGAAAGCACTAGTATCTTATAGCTCAAATAATGCCTTTTCCAGACAATCTTTAATAAAAACAGAAATATTCTTTCTTGCAATAGATTTTTAATAATTCTTGCATGTTAATGCATTTTGCTGCTTCTTCCTCTCTCCCCTTTTCTCTCTCTAGATCCATATGTATAATATAGACATATAGAAAATCATGACTAGGTGGCCTAATTAAAAGAATTAAAAGCAGGGTTAATATAATGTTCTGGTTATCTTTGTTTAGCCTTAGTATAATTTGTGAATCACAGAAGATTTATATTAATTTCTCATTTTCTAGTTGAATACTTATATTTTTAGTTTGATGTCACCAAGCGTTCAAATGAATTCATATTGTTTTATGTAGTGTACTTTATTGCGATGGTTTAAGAAGTTTAACAAGATTATAAAGATTAGAAAATATATATTATTTTTAGAATTTAGTCCCAATGATATGATAACAGAAAATTTCTTTGTATTTCTAAAACAATAGTTGGATAAGGGACACAAAATTAATTATTTTATTCGGCTGAAAAAAACTCATCTGAAAAAAATTTTCTGAAAGAATATTAGAAGATGAAAATATGTTTTTAAGTGGAGCAATGGAAGAAATAGTGAGATCCTAATTATTTATTAATTGTTATCAGACAGTCAATGTACTAGTGTTAACTGTCATTTTAGATTAAATAAATAAATATTACGATGTCTAATTTATATAAGATAAAACCAGAGAAAAATGCCAAAAACTTCTATACCATGACTCAGCAAGATAATGTCCTCATTCAATGCAAGCTGAGCTCTGTCGGTTGATTTTAAAAGTCTGTGCTCTTAATTATTAATGCTTCCACCCTTTATGTTAAAATGACTTCTTCACAAGTATGCCAGAATATATTCTGTACGTTTTCTTTCTTCCTGGATTTTTGGTTGTTCTTCTAAATTAATTACTTACTTCAAAAAAAGAAAGGGGGGATTTTATAGGCAATGTAATTTTCTGAAAAGCCAGATGATCATGTCTATTGGAAAGTATATCAATGAGTTATGCATTTCTAACTGAGCCTTAATATTAATATTAAGTACAGAGAAGTGCAGGTACAGTGGGGGAAGAAAAGTGGACTCTCGGTTGAATTGATTGGTAAGTTTCAATCTTCTTTTTAATTTTAATTTAATTTTTATATTTCGTTTTTGGATCACACCCGACAGTGCTCAGGGGTTACTCTGTCTGTATGCTCAGAAATCGCTCCTAGCAGACACGGGGGACCATATGGGATGCTGGGATTCAAACCACCATCCTTCTGCATGAAAGGCAAACGCCTTACCTCCATGCTATCTCTCCGGCCCCGGTAAGTTTAAATCTTAACCGATAAATATTTCCAATTATGTTCCAGAGATATATTACAAAAGAGCAGGGTGTTCGACTTGCTTGTGGTGACCTGGGTCTAATACCTGGCCATCCATCTCCTATGATCCCTTGAGTCAGCTAAGGGTGAAAAAAAAAAAAAGTCCAATCAAATAAATCTATAGTTAAAGGACAAAGACTGGCAAATTGTATCAAAGTGTTGAATCCACATTTTTCTGTTGCAGGAAACATACCTGAGTAATCAGAGCAAAAATAGACACAAAGTCTGCAGTTGGATGACAGTCACTCAAGCAAAACAGATGAATATGCTGAAGTGGCCATATTAATATCAGACAATGCAGACATTGGGATTAAGTTTTTGAGACAGAGGTGAATATTTATTTCTTAATAATCAAGGGATATGTACAACAGGAATAAATCACACTCCTAAACATATATGCAATATATGACCCCAATATGGGGTCAGCAAATATTACAAATAATTGTTTAAATTTGAAGAAAGACATCAATAATAACACAATAATAATGGGAGATCTCAATACTGACTCCTATCACCTGTTGACAGGTCAATCAGGCAAAAACTTAACAAAGAAATTAGTTGCTCTGAAAGAAGAAATGGAAGAAAGTGGCTATCTATCTATCTATCTATCTATCTATCTATCTATCTATCTATCTATCTATCTATCTATCTATCTATCATCTATCTATCTATCATCTATCTATCTATCTATCTAATCTATCTATAGGCTCTTATTCCTAATAAGCTGAATATGTATTACACATTCTTTTCCAAAGCAAGATAGACTATATATTGGGCCATAAAACATAGAACCATAAAATAAAAACAATAGAAATTGTATCAACTATATTCTCAGATAAAGATGCACAGAAAATAGGAGTGAATTAGTTACACAGAAAAAAAATGACACCTGGAAATTAAAGAGCTCACTAATGAACAACCAGCGCATCAGAGAGGAAATCAAGAAAGAAATCAAAAGATTTCTGGAAAAAAATGAGAATGAAGACATAAATGATCAGAATTTGTGTGATATAGCAAATGTGGTATTAAGAGGAAAATTATAGCTTTGTAAGCATTTATCAGGAAGAAAGAGCCTACATAAATAATTTAATAGTGAAAGATTAAAAATTGCAAAATGATCAATAAAAAACCTAAATATAAGTAGACGGAGCTTAGTGCAGAAATTAATGAAATGGAAACCCTCAAAATAATACAAAATATCAATGAAAGTAAGAGTTGGTTATTTAAAAAAATAAACAGGATCAATAAACCATTACCAAGACTCACAAAGAAAAAAGAGAAGTACCATAAACCAAATTAGATATGAAAAGGGAGATACAGCAAGTTACACCAATGTTACAAAAATTCAAAGGCTAATCAGATATTACTTTGAGAAATTTTATGTCATGAAACAAGGGAACCTGGAAGAAATGGACACATTCTTACACTTCTATAGCCTCTGAAGTTAAACCAAGATGATCTGAAATAACTGAATAGACCTATCACCTTAAAATGCACTATCATGCAATAGTCATTAAAATAGAATGGTATTGGAATAAAGACAGAACCTCAGATCTATGAAATAGACTTGAGTATTCCGAGACTGGACACAAGATGCACAATAAATTAGTCTTTGATAATGAGGCAAGAAATAAAAGTGGAATAAGAAAGCCTCATCCACAATTGGTGTGGGATAACTGGTCAGCTACATGAAAAAATGTAGGCTCAGAACTCCCTTTAACACAATGCATAAAGGTCAAATTACATTAATTTTTTTTTTTTGGTTTTTGGGTCACACCCGGCAGTGCTCAGGGGTTACTCCTGGCTCCATGCTCAGAAATTGCTCCTGGCAGGCACGGGGGACCATATGGGGCATCGGGATTCGAACCGATGACCTTTTGCATGAAAGGCAAACGCCTTACCTCAATGCTATCTCCCGGGCCCCAAATTACATTAATTAAAGACCTACATATTAGACCTGAAACCATAGGTTCATAAATGAAAACATAAACATTCCATGACATTGAGATTAAAGGCATCTTCAAGGAGGAATCTCCACTGTCCAAGCTAGTAGAAACAAAGATAAACTTATTGGAACTACATTAAACTGATTAGCCTCTGTACTTCAAAGCAAGCAGTTACTAGGATAAAAAGCTAGCCATGGAAAGGGAGAAACAATTCACCCACTATACATCAGATAAGAAATTAATATCCTTTTTGATGTTGTTGTTGTTTTTTCTGCCACACCTGTTTGATGCTCAGGGGTTACTCCTGGCTAAGCGCTCAGAAATTGCCCCTGGCTTGGGGGGCCCATATGGGAAGCTGGGGGATCGAACCACTGTCCTTCCTTGGCTAGCACTTGCAAGGCAGAGACTTTACCTCTAGCACCACCTCACCAGTCCCAGGAATTAATATCTTAATCATGTATATTATATTGAAAAAGCTTAAGAAGAAATAAAACAAATAACTCATCTCAAAATGTGAAGAAATAAATAGACATTTCCTCAAAGAAGAAATACAGATGGACAAAGTACACATGAAAATATGCTCCATGCAAGACAAAACAACAATGAGCTATCACTGGATCATAACTAGAGCTCAATCTCCAGTTTTTTGAGGAATCTCCATATTGTTTTCCATAAAGACTGGACTAGATGGCATTCCCACCATCAGTGTATGAGTCTTTTCTCCCTACATCCCCTCCAGCACTTATTGTTTTCGTTCTTTGTGATGTGTTCCAGTCTTTGTGGCATGAGATGGTACCTCAATGTTGTCTTGATTTTTGATCCAGTTATACCACTTCTAGAGATATACCCAAGGAACACAAAAATGCAATACAAAAATTCTTTCCTCATACCTGTATTCATTGCTGTGCTAATTACAATAGCAAGACTCAGGAAACAACCAAGATGCCCTTCAACAGATGAATGGCTAAAGAAACTGTGGTACATATACACAATGGAATATTATGACGTCGTCAGGAGAAATGAAGTTATGAAATTTTTCTGTACATGAATTTATATGGAAACCATTATGCTAAGTGAAGTAAGCCAGAGGGAAAGAGAGAGACACAGAGTAATCTCAGTAATGTATGGGTTTTAAGAAAAATAAAAGACATAATTGTTATAATCCCCAGAGATGAAAGCCGAAAGGACCAGCTCTAATATGAAGCTTACCACGAAGAGTGGTGAGTGCAGTTACAAAAATAACTACACTAACAACTACCATGACAATGTTAATGAGTAGGAGAAGTAGAATATTTGGGGGAGGAAGGAGTTGGGGGCACTGGATATCAATGTATATTATCAATGGATAACTATTCTGAGTGAAATGAGTCAGAGGGAGAGAAATTGACATAGAATAATCTCATTAATTTGTAGGATATAAAGAAAAATAAAAAAATGTATGATAATTATATCCAGTGATGATATAGGTGAGGATCAGAAGGACCAGTTCAAGATATAAGCTTGTCACAAAAAGTGGTGTCACCGTAGAATAGAAGTTCTAACTATGTCAACTTCCTACTATGTCAGTGATAGTTGTAACTGATCACTTGGACTAGAACTGGGTGCTGACAAGGATAAAGTGACATGTACATCACTTCTTCATTAATAATAAAGCAAACCATGGTGAAAATGAAGAGAGAGAAATAGAAAAAGAGAGAGAGGAAAAATGTAATCCACAGAGACAGAAAAGAGAGTGGGCATCAGTGAGGCTGAGAAGGAAATTGGGAGCAATGATGGAGAGAAATGTGCCATGGTGAAGAATGTTTTACATTGTAAAACTAACTCAATAATGAACAATTTATCTGTGAAACAAAGTAAATAATACAAGTATATTTTGAACAACCTTGTGACCATGGTATTTAAATAAAAAGAATATATCGCGCATATAATATTTAAGGAAGAATTCTAGATCGTTTATAAAATGTCTAATTAGAATCTTTCTCTGTCTCTATCTATGTTTCTCTGTATCTGATTCTTTGTCTATCTCCCCCTGTATCTGTCTGCCTGTCTGTCTATTTGTCTTTCTGTTACTCTCTAGAGTTTCTTAGGTATTGCTTGCCACTCTCTTTCTAGCATTCTGGCATACTCCCAGATGGATTTCAGGATCAGGTAGGACTTATGTTCCTAGACTGGTAGTTGAGTATTGGCAAATTTTAGAAGCAAGAATAAAAGCAAAGCTCAGATGACAGAAAAACCTCCGAAGCAGGCAGGGTTGTATTGAAAGATGGTGACAAATTGCTAGGCCTAGATGTCTCACCCTTGAGCACCCTGATTATTGACTAGATACTAGGAAAGCCAGAATGACAGAGATTGCAGTGGTACAGTACAGAGAGGCCTAGTGATCTAGGTCTAGTTTGAGTACAGGTTTCTTGACCATATACATATAGCTATATCAGAGACTAAAGGAAGCTCAGATGTTAAGGAATCATTGATATACAGTCAAGGAGAAACCCATGAAAAAATTTCAGAAAGTTATAGGACCAGGGTTTGTGAATTAGAAGGCTTGTCAATGTATAGGAACATTTGGGGAAAGACCCAGACTTCTCTTCTTAAACTGTACAATAAACTTCAAATTTTAATCTTAGTTTTTATATACAAAATTTGCCCATAATTCTCAAGAATTTTGTAGTTTAGGAAAATCCTCTTCTGTTCTAACAATTGTAAAAATAAATGCACATAATTGAAGATATAACATGAGCATTCAAACATATCATTTGATTAACATATCACACTCTCTAAACTGAGGACTGTTAATCATATTTATACATAACTGTTAATGATATCCTACTTCCATTATTTTACAGAATAAATATAAGTTGTACCTGATATAACATGCCTGGATAAAAATATATTGCTTGAAGGGATGATAAACTGTGCTGTGTGGAGACCATGCAGTTTAAGGAATCAAAATAGTAGCTCCCACACGCTAAATATGCACTCCAGTCTTTCTATAGGGAAATGGAAAGAGGAAGAGAAAGATTGACATTATGACTCTGAAGAAAAATGTTTGGTAAGAAATATCAAGAGGTTGGTATAGTTGGTGCCTGGTAATCTAGAAGACCTAGCGCCTGCTGGATCCTAGATCTAAACACTAGAAGAGAATCATCTCAGTATTCTCCCTCCCCTGTTTTGATGGCCAAGATTCATAGAACATAATAAAGAAGTGCTGACCCACATATTTTTGAAGAGGGTATAAAAAAGGGAAGACTTCAGCCTTTCTAATGGACCCTATTAAGGTTCCCCACTTTTAATCTGGGACTTTCTAGTATGCTTCTCTTACTTTCATTTTTCCCTAAATATAGCCAATTTGAAAAAAAATTAATTCAGCCACATGCTCGACCATGACATGCTTTCAATCTTAACTACCTGATGAAAATCCTTGAGCATCTCAGACTTCCTCAATACTGTCAGCCTTTTCCAAAGTTCAAAGTTTGTTTTTATTAGGTGAAGGTGTATAGCAGTGCTCAATTATTTTCTGTCATGCCCCTAGGAAGAAGAAAACATTTTTCACACCCACCGCTCGACTGTAAATAGTATCTTTATTTAAAAAAATACTTTAACCTGTGAAACAAAAATATATAAAATAATTTGAGCTGATTTTTTAATCAGAGATGATGTCTGGATCAATGGCTCTAATGAGCACATTTTGCAATGCACAGCTTTTGAATCGGGGTTTGAAGCAGGACACAGCAACTCTCAGCTCCAGAGACATACAGAGATATAAACTCGGGGCTTAACTTTTACAGAGTCTTGTGTCCCCCTCTGGGGTGCACCCCATTATTTGAGAAGCACTGGTGTATGAAAACACACTGGGTATGTTATGTTTCATAGACACCAAAATGTATGCTCCAAATCTTTGAATCTTCTCAGTTTCCAAATGTTTTTTTAATTAATCATTTTATTTTGACCAAAGTGGATTACAAATGTTTAAACAAACACCAAAGAGCGTAATCAATCTAAAACCATTGTTTGAATCTAATAATGACTCCCAATGTGCTCTGATGAAGAATCTATTTTTTATAAACAGAACTTATAAAGTTAAAGTTATTATTAATTTTAGCAAATTGAATTTGGAAAATGGAAATAATATATTACTGAATTGATTACTATAATGCAGGCAACTATGAATCTTGCAAACAATGAGTATTTTAGAATTTTTAAGATAATTAGTATAATAGAAACATATTGAATGAGTTTTATTTAGTTTTGGGAGATTCATGTTTAATGTGCAATTATCACTATTTAAATGAATTTATGGATAATGCTAAGTGGAAAGAATTCTTTCAAGTAGCATTAGAGGAATATGTAATACTTTCTTATCAATGACTAGAATCATAAAGCAAGTCTGCCTTTTTATATTTGGGGATGACAGATTTAGGAGGATTATATGATATGTTTCATGACAGTGGCAAAGTTCGAAAATCTTTATAGGCTTGAATGAAGAACTAAAACTGAAAAGAAGATATTGACAGAAATAAAAAATAGTTATCCGTTTAGATTAAAAACAAGATCCCTAAAATTCTATCTCAAAAAACAGTTCACTCAGTGAAAAAATACATATATAAATTCATGATATAATATCAAAAAGAAGCAATATAACTTATAACAAAAATGCTATAATAATTTTTCTTTCTTTATTTAAAGAAAATTCATCTGTTAACATATTTGATAATAATACATTACTACATAAATGAAAGCAAAGCTACTGAGAAAATGTAAACAAACATAAATTAGGAGAGAAGAGTACAAAAGACAGAAAAAAGATAAAAGCTCATTTGTGAAAATTACTGGTTAAAATCACCAGTGAAATCATTAATACGATGGCAGAAAGTTTAGTAAGCTCTTGTTTTTATATGTCTTAGTCTTTTAAATTGGGGGTTCCTTTAGGAATAACATCACCAAACAAATAAAGTTGTCCAGGAATTCAAAATTACAATACTATACATTATGATATATTCAGAAGCAGAGCTTCCTGGAACAAGGCCCTGTTCAAACATGGTTTGTGTGTGTGCGTGGTTACAGCTGCCAGGCTTTCTGGTGAAGAAGAATCTAGAAGGGAGGGTGCTTGCACTTGCTCTAAATAAGCCTTGGTGAGGTCAGCCCAACAATAGGCGAATCTGTAATGTGATCCCTGTTGGGGTTGCTGAAAGCATCCCTACAGGGAATCATAGAGGGCTAGTGATAATGCAAGCCATAGGTTATTCGGGTAATGGAAATAGCAAGCAGGCTTGGGGCTTGGCCCACTCCACCTTGTACAGCATGGGCCAGTGTTAGCCACGATCTTTCATGGCTCCCCTTACATCTCATTTGAGAAAAGAGTGAGTCTATGGAGCTGGCCTATTTCAAACATCGCAACTGCCTGTAATAATCTTTTTTAAATTTATGTAATTCTTAGATGACAGTTTTTCCATTGTTAAAGACAAGATATGTCATTAAATCTCAAAACAACTGGCATTAGTACACCATAATTAGCCACTCATTTTAAAACAACAACAAAAAAAGATAGTATAGAATGGATAAATTAAAAATATAAAATTGTATTGAGGGGGGGCCGGGCGGTGGCGCTGGAGGTAAGATGCTTGTCTTGCCTGCCCTAACCTAGGACGGACCGCGGTTAGATTCCCCAGTTCCCCATATGGTCCCCCGTGTCTGCCAGGAGCGACTTCTGAGCGAATAGCCAGGAGTAACCCCTGAGCATCACCG